>JAVTVY010043862.1:0-199513 GCA_036873755.1 Hanleya hanleyi
CACGAGTCGGTGAGTCACGCTGCATAAAGGCCCAGCGGTGGGGTTCCCCACCAATTCCTGTGGTACATGCATGTCTTTCAAGCCTTGAGCGAAGACCTCCCATCCTCGAGGATCCGTGTGCGATCTGCGTTGACGCATCAGATCATTCACTAAATCCGTCATGTGGGTCCCCGGGACCACCTGATTCTGTACCAGGAGTTCGCCTTTATCATTCCAAGTCATGTTAGGGTTCTGTTTCATCCGTTGTAATACCAGGCCAGCTTGTTTCTTGAACGAGGCAGGTACACTCTTCAGGACTTCGTCTTCCACCCACTGTGGGGCTGTGGGTGGTACCCCTGGTAATGTCGGCTGTTGGAGCGGTGCTGAGGTCGGCGGTGTGTCACGTGGTGGTGGCGGTGGTGGTGGGGTAGAGAGGGTTTTGTATTGGTCCATGTACGTCATGTACCGTTGAAGCGTCTCATTGTACCGTTGTACTTTCTCACTGTCGCTTAACCCCGGTCTCTGTAAGATCTATTGCATCTCTCCATCGAGGGTGTTTATGGTCTTCACCGTAGGTGGGACAGGGTAGGGTGATTGGAGGTTTTGAAGGAATCGTGGTTCGACGAGGACCATTTTTTTCGTGTGGTTCATTGTCGGCCGAAGAGTCCACCCAATACTGGACCCAACACGGAAGCGGCCAACGGTGCTAAGATGGCCCCGAGGAAGCCGCCTTTCTGTAACACCTTTTTCTTTTGTGTTTGAGGGACCCGCTTCTGGACTAGGGTTCGCAGACCTGTCTTATGCTTGGCCAACTTGGTCTTCTGAGCCGGAGTGAGTGGTACGTTGCCTTTTAACAGGTTGTACCCGATCTCGCACAGACAGCGTACAAGGTCAGGGTCCGCAACGCGTACAATGGTTCGGACCAACTCGGGTGGGGCCGTCTTCAATACACGGAGCGTGGGAGCGTGCTTCCGTACTCGCGCAGACATCATGTACAACTAATGGCAGAACCCACAACTCTGCTCTTTTTATCTATCTCAGAGACAAAGTCAACCCTGCTGTGGTATTCATTCTTTTTATTATCTCCATCATCAAACACACACACATCCCAGCTGGGGGAGCCACTGTGGGTGTGTTTACATTATTTTTGCATGTACACGTGGTGGGTCTCTCCGGGAAAGATGCCGGTCCGTAGTCGAAGATGGTCGGGGGTGGCTTGTTTGAGGTCGAAGAGCATATACCCGTGCTGAGGGGTTGTGGCATCTTTAAAGGCTTCCAACGCAAACGGTGTGCGGCCGGGATACATCTGTCTCGCCAGGTGCAGCAGTTGAGTGGTATCTCTCTGGTTTTTGAAGACCACCAGGTAGTGGGCATTTAAGCTGATGTTCCGATGTTCTTTGTTTTTACTGAACAGATTCTGCACAATGTAGATGATGCTGAGCCGTCGATGGTGGCTGCTTTTGGTAAAGAGTTGGGTGACCCGCGCATCCGTCTCCGCCATGAGATCATCCAGAACCACCAAGGTGTCGGGTTCCAGATCGGCCATGTTGGGTAGGCCTTCCACGAACGTGATGTGGGGCATTGCTGCATACGCTGCCTGCCATTTTCCGTAACACCACACGACTCGGACAATAGGTGGGGTGATCATGCTGTCGGCGTGTTGAAGGAGCTTCCGGACGAAGTGCGTTTTGCCGGAGCCCGTCGGTCCTGCGATGAGACACGTGAAGGGATGCTGCCACCGTGGGTCCATGGTTCGAGGTGTATCCGTTGTCGCGGTAACCCGCTCTTGTAAATCTCGTACGAGTGAACTGGAGTGGTGGTGGGTACAACGTCGGTCGTCGTTGTCTGTACACTGTCAGGGATGATGATGGTGGTGGTGGGTACAACGTGGGTCGTCGTTGTCTGTTCACTGTGAGGGATGAAATCCGGTGGGTCTTGAGACGTAGTGGGTGTTCTTGGTGTAGGTGTAGAGCTTGGTGTGGAGCTCGACGTGGCTTGTACACCGGGTGTGGTGGTGGTGACTGGGCTCGATACGGGGTTGACTGGTGCTCTCTGTAGACCGGTTTCGCTGGTGGCTGGTGTTCTCAATTGGTTAAGTAACGTGCTGACATAGGCTACGTCGTAAAACACACCTCCGTACAGCACACTCAGCAGGGTTAGCACTATCACCACACAGCCCACTTGCGCTTTGCGCGTTTTGGGAGACGCTGTGTTCAGAGACAGCTGCTGTTGGTCCATAGCACTGTGGTCGGACGTGAAATGAAGGAGGACGGCAGTGGTGTCTGGCTTTATAGTCGTTTCACCTGGTTGGCCGCGATCCAGGAATTGAAAGAACTGGGCCAGCCTTGCCATTTGACGAAATGAAACAGTTTGCCACGTCGACGTTCCGTTTTCAAAATCTGCTCCACCGTGTAGTAGTCTTGCTTTGTTTTTACGACAGGCTGTAATTCCGTCTCGTAAAACGTTCCTAGCAACGGTTCCCCTTGAAGATCTTCCAGTTCATAGACTCGCTGCTGTCGGGGTAGGCGCCGTTTAATCAGGAAGTGCTCATCGCTCCAGTTGGGCAAGTAACTTTTCTCGAACTTGCCCTTGACTTTACTGATCCGTACAGGGTCCCTGACCTTGTACACCGCCTTCGTCGTTCGCTGCGATGGCCTGGGGTACAAGACACGCCGGACTTGGGCTTCATTGCGTTGGGTGACGGTAATGGGGGCTCTCTCTATACTCCGGTGATAGGCTCGATTGTAACCCCTCACCAGTTTCGGGAGAACATCGATGTACCGCCTTGTATTCTGATAGGTGAAATATTTATACATGCGGCCTTTGAATGTCCTGTTGAACCTTTCCACCACGGAAGCCTTGGTCTCGTTGTACGTATGGAAGAAAAACACCTTCTGGGTTTTCAGAAACTGTTGGAACGGTCTGTTGAGGAATTCCGTGCCTTCGTCGGTTTGCAAATACAAAGGTTTGCGCCCGGTCTTGAAGATGTCTTTGAACGCTGCTATGAGATTTGCCCCCGTTTTCGTCCGGATGGGTACCACCCACGCATACTTGGATAGGATATCGATGCACGTCAAGATATACCGATTCTCATCGTTGTGTTTGGCAAAGGCGCTCATATCGACCAAATCCGCTTGTCACTAGGCATCTATTCCTCCCACGATGACCCGGTTCCGTAGAAAATGGCGACGGACAGATCGATGTAAGGTATAGGTGTCTTGTTTTCTTAACCAATCTCGGACTTGGGCACGTTGTATCCCCTGGGGTTTGGCTGCTCGATAGAGAGCCGACAAGGCACTATAGGCCGCCGGACTGTCGGGACTGTAGTATAAGTTATCCAACACCTTCTCCCAGCGCTTCATGGTGACAAATGATGATGGACCCTGGCTCTATCGTTTATTTATAACGGGTATATCTTGGGCCGGAGTTTCTTTCTGATTTTCTTCGTGGGCTTCCACAGTGGCCATGGTAAATGACCAGTCCAACTCGTCTGATGACCGCTTGATAAGCACTTCATCCACATCTACCACGGCATCTTCCAATGCAGACCATAGATCAGGGTGAAGGGTAAAATGCACTGTACCTCCATCTAGCCGAGCCAATTGAGCAAAGAAAGGGCCGCGTCGGATGTACACATCGTGACACAAGTGGATGAGGTCGCCGTCCAGTTCACCAGACAACACCCGTTTGAATTTGGTCCAGCCCTCCCGGGACAGACGAATGTGAGCCGGGCACGGTTGTGTAGGGTCCGCATCACAGATATCTCCCACCTCCTCCATGATATCGACCTTATCCGCATACACGTGCAGGAAAACCTCGGGGGTCAAGCTGAAATACGCCAGTATTATATGCTCCGTCATGGTCAGTACGTGAATGGTACCAGAGTTGACTGTCTCTCGTATTTATAGGGAGAACCCCGTGAGATCAAAGGATCAGGTGGTCATGTCACTGGGCTGAGTGAGTCTAGCCGGGTAATCAATGGCATCGTCGTCGGGTTCATGGCTAGACAGTTGTTCATGGGGTTCAGCCAGCGCGTCCTCAATAGCACGAGCCCACCCCAACTGGTGTGATGATCGCTCGTCCGGTGTAAACAGCTGGTCCACAATAGGCACCACTTTCTCCAAGGCTGACCACAGATCGGGGTCTAGGGTGAAGCCTCGCGTAGGGTCATGGTAGCGGCCCAGGCGTAGGAAGAAGGTTGCACGGTATACGTAGATGGCATTGTCTATGTGGATGAGGTTTCCGTCGAGCTCGCCGCTCAACACCCGTTTAAATTTGGTCCAGCCGTCACGAGGTAGCGTAACCGTATTCGATACGGTATCAGCGGGCGCCCAGCAAATATCTCCACGGTCTTCCACAAGGGTGACTTTATCTTCATAGACGTGTAACCCCACCCGGGGTGTAAGGGGCAGAATGGCTCGTAGGACGGGTGACATGCTTGCTCCAATGTCGAACGGTGAATGACACACACTCTGTCTGTCTCTCGTATTTATGGGTAGGTCTCTGGGTGACATGGTTGACCCAATGACTAAGGGTAAATGACACACACTCTGTCTGACCCTCGTATTTATAGTCCCACTGTCAATACCACAGCACCAGGGTCAATAGGGCACAGACTAGTGTGAGGCCAACCAGTCGTCGCTGGTTCCGCCGTGAGCGCTCGTGGTCCATAGCCCGAGCATCAAGGATGGCTGTCATAGTCCAGTAGTGGTGAGTGATGGCACGCCTCTCCATCGAGTGCACTCTTTCGAGGACCGCTTCTGTGAACTCGTTGAGAATCTGGCGTCGTCCCTCGTTGTCGTCGCCATCTACAAACATGGACCGGACCACTGCTCGGTAACCCGTGAATGAATTCACCACGGTGGCATGCTGTAAAATGCGAGTCGCATAGGGCTGGATCTCCGCCATGGCTTTGCAATCGTAGAAATGAAGGTGTAGGATACAGAGGGACGTGTTTTATAGACCAGGTCACACATGCGCGCCTAGACGTCGGGTGTAGTCCGTGATACGTACTATTATGATGGGTTAGTCCAAAGAAGAGAGCAACAACAACAACAACAACACAGATTACAGATCAATCCTTTTATTATGCGTGAACATCATAGGAATGCATGTACTGACCTGTCTGTGGGGATTTTCCACAATGGCATATGCATCCGCGCGCTGCCGGTGATGCCGCGCACTGGCGGAGAACCCGCGCGCGCGCGCGCTGCGGCCGGAGAACCCGCGCGCGCGCGCTGCGGTGGGGGGCCGGGGCCCGCCGGGGCCGGAAAAGTTGGAGATCGTTTTAGTGAAAACCGGAAGTGACGTCACACACTTGCGCAGACCCACCACACCACGTGAACGCCATTGTAGAGAAAAAACCCCAGTACATGACAGACACAGACAAGTCTAGACATGGCCAAAGGTCACGCCCCGGTGACCACATCCCGACGAAATGGCCAGTTTTCGACACCGGA
The DNA here is from genome assembly GCA_036873755.1 of Hanleya hanleyi. Classification (NCBI taxonomy): domain Eukaryota; kingdom Metazoa; phylum Mollusca; class Polyplacophora; order Lepidopleurida; family Hanleyidae; genus Hanleya; species Hanleya hanleyi. The sequence goes on from JAVTVY010043862.1 coordinate 5,439, forward strand.
TGTGCCGCCATCTTGAACATACGTGCCGCCATCTTGGATATGGCCCATAATGCACCGGGTCAAAATACTCGCTTCTGATTGGCTGAGAGCTCCGTGACGGATTTGAAATACTCGCTTCTGATTGAACGAGAGCTCCGCATTGCGTCTGCGCATGCGCAGAATGATATTCCTACCGCACACCCAACCCATCAGATGCCCCTTCACGAATGCTTCACATGGATACCTCACTCGACCCCATTGGACCATTAGGGACTCCCCTAGCTCCAACATGGCTATTTCCATACCCTTGGGCCACCGCGCATGCGCAGAATGGTGACAACGGCCGAGCCACTAGTCCAGTCAGATGCCTCCTCACATAGGCTTGACTTTGATACCTCACTCGACCCCATTGGACCATTCGTAGCTCCCCTAGCGCCAACACGGCTATTTTCATACCCTTGGGCCACCGCGCATGCGCAGAATGCCGATAGTTCAACCCCACACCCAGCCCATTAGATGCCCCTTCACATAGACTTTACTTTGATACCTCACTCGACCCCATCGGCCCATTAGAAACCCCGCTCGATCCCAAAACGTCTATTTTCATACCCTTGGGCCACCGCGCATGCGCAGAATGGTGACAACGGCCGAGCCACTAGTCCAGTCAGATGCCTCCTCACATAGGCTTGACTTTGATACCTCACTCGACCCCATTGGACCATTCGTAGCTCCACTAGCTCCAACACGGCTATTTTCATACCCTTGGGCCACCGCGCATGCGCAGAATGACGCTAGTTCAACCCCACACCCAGCCCATCAGATGCCCCCTCACCTAGGCTTCACATTGATACCTCACTCGACCCCACTGGACCAGTAGTAACTCCCCTAGCTCCAAAACAGCTATTTCCATACCCTTGGGCCACCGCGCATGCGCAGAATGACGCTAGTTCAACCCCACACCCAGCCCATCAGATGCCCCCTCACCTAGGCTTCACATTGATACATCACTCGACCCCACTGGACCAGTAGTAACTCCCCTAGCTCCAAAACGGCTATTTCCATACCCTTGGGCCACCGCGCATGCGCAGAATGACGCTAGTTCAACCCCACACCCAGCCGATCAGATGCCCCCTCACATAGGCTTCACATTGATACATCACTCGACCCCACTGGACCAGTAGTAACTCCCCTAGCTCCAAAACGGCTATTTTCATACCCTTCGGCCACACGAGTTGTCTCCCTTGCGTCAGTGTGTGCAGATGGCGCTATGATCGACGCCGTGATGTGGAAAGGGCGTCCCCACACCATCCTGGAGCCGCCATTTTGTTTGTTGATTTTCTGCGGAGATACACGGGACAATAAACGCTCGACCCTAGGGTGGTACAGATGCTAGACTGATCCTACGTTTTTCTACAATCCGCCATTTTAAACCCACCACCACCACCACCACCTCCCACAAGCCGCCATCTTAAACCCACCACCATCACCTCCCACAGGCCGCCATCTTAAACCCACCACCACCACCACCCACAGGCCGCCATCTTAAACCCACCACCACCACCTCCCACAGGCCGCCATCTTAAACCCACCACCACCACCTCCCACAGGCCGCCATCTTAAACCCACCACCACCACCACCCACAGGCCGCCATCTTAAACCCACCACCACCACCTCCCACAGGCCGCCATCTTAAACCCACCACCACCACCTCCCACAGGCCGCCATCTTAAACCCACCACCACCACCTCCCACAGGCCGCCATCTTAAACCCACCACCACCACCTCCCACAGGCCGCCATCTTAAACCCACCACCACCACCTCCCACAGGCCGCCATCTTAAACCCACCACCACCACCTCCCACAGGCCGCCATCTTAAACCCACCACCACCACCTCCCACAGGCCGCCATCTTAAACCCACCACCACCACCTCCCACAGTGACCCCTGTGACAGAATACTCGCTTCTGATTGGCTGTCGCTGTGACGTCACAGAGGTCATATGCAAATTTCTGAGGTCAAGTTGGCTCAGATTGGGTAGACTATACTACTTGCGCAGTTGTGCAGCAGTAAAGAAAGATGTTTTTTCGGTACACAGGAGCGTGTTTGGCCAATCTAGGGGGTATATCTGATCCAAATACGGCGTGCAGGTTGTTTTGATTCTTTCATCAATAGCAACAAGTTTGGCGATGTTCAGTTGGTTTATTGTCCCCAATGTTACATCATACCCAAGCTGGGGGAGTAGTGGAGAAAGGGCATGTTTGATTCCGCCAGGAGCGTTTGAACTGATCTCTGGAAATAACCAAACATTCCCAGAGATTCAGGTGACGAGAAAGCAGGAATACTTGGAATCTCAACTGTTCATATAGAAAGGATATAACACCGCACATTGGACTTTGCATTTGTATATGACCTTTATGACGTCACTTCCGGTTCCGATTACGTGACCGGAAGTGGTCTTGTGCATTATGTTATATGATATTGTGCGCATGCACACACTGCAGGGTCAAAAGTCACTTCTGGTCATGTGTCTGGAATTGGAAGTGACGTCACAAAGTTCATTTGCAAATTTCAAAGGTCACGGTGTGTTTTTATACCCTTTCTCTCCTACTGATGTCCAAGTCCTAGTTTTGCATCCATTCATAACGTGAATGACCTCAACTGAAGGAACATTGAACCGGCTTTACCCTCCACGACTGTGATCATAGATTTGTCCGTTTACTACTACTTGATTGCGTACATTACTACCTGTCTGATAGATTGAATATTGGGACTGGTCCATCCACCAAGTGTTTGTGCTTCACCAAGAAAGTGTCATCTTAACAACGCGGGTTCGAGTCCCGCACGAAACTGACCGATCCAGCACAAGTTTCGCTTGTGCAAGAAAGTGTAATCCTTAGAATTAGTGGATAGAAATGTTATCCCACTTTCTATATGGCATTAGTATATATTTTATGTCGGCCTATGGGAAGGTATGGGTTGACTCCTACCGGGCTGAGGTGATCGAATGGTTTAGAGCGCTTTGATTTACTGGTGGCGAGTTGTTGCCAAACTTTGCGGGCGCGTGTTCGAATCCCCCACGGGACTTGCCCATCAAACACAAGTATTGGTGGTTTACCAAGAAAATCCTAAAAATAATTGTTATTAACTTTCTATTAGTATATAACTTATTTAATTAGTATTAATTTAAACAACAGTAGTAATACATTCTAGAAAAGAAATTCGAATCGTTTTGGTGACTCTCTCGTCGGCCCTGGTCTGTGTGGGCGGGACGGTCCACAAATCAAATTCACTATTGGTGGAGGAGCAGGACTCTGCGTGGATTAAGGACATGTTTAAGAAAAGATATCCTGGGTCTGCGATGTGCGTCGTCGCTGGGTCGGTTGTCGACGTGGGTGGTGGAGGTGGTGCAGGTCTTTCATTCCCTATGGTGCGTTGTGCTTTGGCGACCAAGACGCCTCCCGCTTCTTTGGCCCGGCGTTTCAATGCTTCTTTGGGTGCCGTACCACCCAAGACATCACCGGCGACTTGCAGTCCACTGTGTACCGCTTGTTTGCCGATTGCTTTCACCCCACGCGTCACCAAGGGTAAGAACGTTTTGACGATGCTCCCGAGTATTATCCCCAGCCCATGTCCTCGTTGCATGCGCACGCCGCTAAAGACCGAAGGCCACCCCCGGTCTGTTGGGCATAATAGTCCATATAGCTGCGTGCATCGCACTCGTGAGGTACTTTCATTATACAATTTGGGGAGAACGTCGGTCGCCGTTGTCATGGACGTTCACTGTGAGTGAAGAAATCGGGTGGGGTTTGAGACGTAGTGGGTGTACTTGGTGTAGAGCTCGATGTGGACTGTATACTCGGTGTGGAGCTCGATGTGGCTTGTACACGTGGTGTGGTGGTGATGACTAGGCTCGTTTCGATCACGGGGTTGACTGGTGTAGAGAAGTCTGTAGACTAGTTTGACTGCCACTCACAGCTGGAGTTCTAGGTTGGTTAAGTAGAGTGCTGAGATAGGCTACGTCGTAAAACACACCTCCGTACAACACACTCAGCAGGGTTGGCAATATCGCCACCAAGCCAACTTGCGCTTTGCGCGTTTTGGGAGACGCTGTGTTCAGAGGCAGCTGCTGTTTGTCCATAGCACCGTGGTCGAACGTGGATTGATGGATGACGGTAGTGGTGTCTGGCTTTATAGTCGTTTCACCTGGTTGGCCGCGATCCAGGAATTGAAGGAACTGGGCCAGCCTTGCCATTTGATGAAATGAAACAGTTTGCCACGTCGACATTCCGTTTTCTAAATCTGCTGCACCGTGTAGTAGTCTTGCTGTGTTTTTACGACAGGCTGTAATTCCGTCTCGTAAAACGTCCCTAGCAACGGTTCCCCTTGAAGATCTTCCAGTTCATAGACTCGCCGCTGTCGGGGTAGGCGCCGTTTAATCAGGAAGTACTCATCGCTCCAGTTGGGCAAGTAACATTTCTCAAAAGAAAAACACCTTCTGGGCTTTCAGAAGCTGTTGGAATGGTCTGTTTAGGAATTTCGTGGCTTCGTCGGTTTGCAAATATCCTTGAACGCCGCTATGAGATTCGCCCCCGTTTTCGTCCGGATGGGTACCACCCACGCATACTTCGACAGGATATCGATGCGCGTCAAGACGTCAAGATATACCGATTCCCATCGTTGTGTTTGTCAAAGGCGCTCATATCGCCCAAATCCGCTTGCCACTGGGCATGTATACCACCCACGATGACCTGGTTCCGTAAAAAATGGCAACGGACAGATCGATGTAAGGTATAGGTGTCTTGTTTTTTTAACCAATCTCGGGCTTGGGCACATTGTATCGGGGGTTTGGCCGCTCGATAGAGAGCCGAGAATGCACTATAGGCCGCCGGACTGTCGGGACTGTAGTATAAGTTATCCGACACCTTCCCCCAGCTCTTCGTGGTGACAAATGATGATGGACCCTGGCTCTATCGTTTATTTATAACGGGTATATCTTGGGTCGGAGTTTCTTTCTGATTTTCTTCGTTGGCTTCTGCCAGCACATTGTCATCGGGTGGTCATGTCACTGGGCTGACAGTCTAGCCGGCGGATAATCAATGGCATCGTCGTCTGCCTCCGCTTCATCGTTAGATTTGGTAATTTGTTCGTTGGGTTCTGCCGCCGCTTCACTCAGGGCACGAGCCCACTCCAACTGAATAGCGGACCGCTCGTCCGGTGTAAACAGCTGGTCCACAATAGGCACCACTTTCTCGAAGGCTGTCCAAAGATCGGGGTCTAGGGTGAAGCCTCGCGTGGGGTCTTTGTAACGGCCCAGACGTGGGAAGAAGGGTCCACGGTGTACGTAGATGGCATTGTCTATGTGGATGAGGTTTCCGTCGAGCTCACCGCTCAACACCCGTTTAAATTAGGTCCAGCCGTCACGGTGTAGCGTAATCGTATTCGATACGGTCTCAGCGCGCGACCAGCAAACACGGTCTTCAACGATGGTGACTTTATCTTCATAGACGTGTAACCCCATCCGGGGTGTAAGGGGAAGGATGGCTCGTAGAACTGGTGACATGGTTGACCCAATGACGAAAGGTGGATAACACACACTCTGACTGTCTCTCGTATTTATGGTCAGGTCCTTCGGTGACATGGTTGACCCAATGACGGTGAATGACGCACACTGTGACTGATCCTTGTATATATCGGTTGCACATAAGCGCATCTGTGGAAGCTCTGAAGAGCCGTTCTTTTTCTGTCGCTGTCATTACCACAGCGTCAGGTTCAATAGGGCAAAGACCATTACTAGGCCAACGAGCTGTCGCTGGTTCCGGCGTGAGCGCTCGTGGTCCATAGCCCGGGCATCAAGGATGGCTGTCATAGTCCAGTAGTGGTGAGTGATAGCACACCTCTCCATCGAGTCCACTCTGTCGCTTCTGTGAACTCTTTCAGGATCTGGCGTCGCCCCTCGTTGTCGTCGCCATATACAAACAGGGACCGAACCACTGCTTTGTAACCCGTGAGTGAATTAACCACGGTCGCATGCTGTAAAATGCGAGTCGCATAGGGATGGGTGTCCGTCATGGCTCTGCAACCGTAGGAATGCGGGTGTGGGATACAGAGGGACGTGTTTTATAGGCCATGTCACACATGCGCGCCTATACGTAGCTCTACGGGTGTAGTCCGTGATACGTTAGTTAGTTAGGTTAGTTCAAAAAGAGAGCAACAACAACAACAAAGATTACAGGTCAATCCTTTTATTATTCCCTCCATCACAGCACATCCACTTTGGAGGAACCGCTAGGGGTGTGTTTACATGCGGATGTGACGTCATAGTGACGTCAATCGCGCGCACAATGAGGACCCGTATGTACACACACTCGGCCCCATACTATAATGCTATGGCTTGAAGTTGTGACGTCATAGTTACGTCATTCGCGCGCACACTGAGGACCCGGATGTACACACACTCGGCCCCATTCTATAATGCTATGGCGTGATCTGTGCGTTCCATGGGTGCTTCGGGAGGGCGGATAAAGGCTATCTATTGGCCCGGAGAGGGCCGAACATTGCCGGAGTGGGGACCTTTTGACCGTTTGACCTTTTGACCTGGATGTGACCTTCGACCTTTTGACCCGAAATTCACCCGCGCACTTCCGGTGATGCCGCGCAGGCGTGCGGCCGGATAACCCGCGCAGGTTTGCGGCCGGGCCGGGCCGGGCTGGGCCAGGAAAAACCCGGATGGAAAATCCCTGATGTTGAAACCTCGGATGTTGAAGAGGTTCCGGATGTTCTACTACATGCATTCCATACGTCTAAGGTCCAAGGAAAAATTGGAACTCTTCTGTGTTCGGAGGTAGTTTTTTTCGTCATTCTGAGAACCGAAAGTGACGTCACACATTTGCGCAGACTCACCAGACCGCGTGACCTGCGCAGTAACCTACATGGAAAAAACCCGGATGTAAGATGAGTACCCTAATTTTACATGCACCTACTTGACTTGATAGGCAGGCCCCGATAAGCCCGGAGACCGATATTAGCCCCCACTAGTCAGGGTTGATAGGAGTTTTCCCTTATTGTACGGGTAAAGTCCGTGTTCCGCTTTTTATATTTTCGGGGGACAAATTCTCAATTTACACACACCCACCCTGTCTCTCTCGGCAGGCCCCGATAAGCCCGGGGGACCGATATTCGCCCTTTTGGATAGGGTTGATAGGAGTTTTCCCCTATTTTAGGGGTAAAGTCCGTGTTCCGCTTTTTATATTTTCGGGGACAAATCCTCATTTTACATGCACCCACCCATGACTTGATAGGCAGACCCCGATAAACCCGGAGACCGATATTAGCCCGTTGGGAAGGGGTTGATAGGGGTTTTCCTCTATTGTAGGGGTAAAGTCCGTGTTCCGCTTTTTAGCTCATCTGGGCCGAAGGCCCGATGGGCTAATGCCATGGCCTGATTGTCCGTCGTCCGTCGTTAGTCGTCCGTCGTGCGTCGTCCGTCGTCCGTAAACATCTTCTTCTCTGAAACCACTTGGCCGACTAAGCTGAAACTTGGCATGCATGTTCCCCCCAATGAGTACATGGCTGCTAAATATGGCTGCCATGGCGGCCATATTGAATTTGCCAGTGAAATCTGAACATCATTATTTTTCGGTAACTACTTCATGGATCTTTCTCAAATTTGGTACACCGGTTCCCCTTTGGGTTTAGTTGTACAACATGTGTACTTAGTCCAATTTGAATATTCAATATGGCCGCCAGGCGGCCATCTTGGATTTCCCCCAAGATTATCGCGATTTCTCAGGAACTACTGCATGGATCTTTCTCAAATTTGGTACACAGGTTCCCCTTGGGGTCTAGTTGTGCAAGATACCTTTGCTGCTTCGATTCGAAAATTCAATATGGCCACCAGGCGGCCATCTTGGATTTCCCCATGAACCATTGTTATCGTGATTTCTCAGGAAGTACTGCATGGATCTTTCTCAAATTTGGTACACACGTTCCCCTTGGGGTCTAGTTGTGCAAGATATCTTTTGTGGTCTGATTAAAAAATCTAATATGGCCACCAGGCGGCCATCTTGGATTTCCCCATGAACCATTGTTATCTTGATTTCTCAGGAAGTACTGCTTGGATCTTTCTCAAATTTGGTACACAGGTTCCCCTTTTGGTCTAGTTGCGCAAGATATCTTTTGTGGTCTGATTAAAAAATCCAATATGGCCACCAGGCGGCCATCTTGGATTTCCCCATGAACCATTGTTATCGTGATTCCTCAGGAAGTACTGCATGGATCTTTCTCAAATTTGGTACACAGGTTCCCCTTAGGGTCTAGTTGTACAAGATACCTTTTTCAGTCCGATTCAAAAATCCGATATGGCCACTAGGTGGCCATCTTGGATTTCTCCATGAAACTTTAGCGCGATTTCTCAGGAACCACTGAATGGATCTTTTTCAAATTTGGTACACAGGTTCCCCGTGGGGTCTAGTTGTGCAAGATACCTTCTCTGATTCGAAAAATCCAATACGGCCATCAGGCGGCCATCTTGGATTTCCCTATGAAACTTTGTTATCTTGATTTCTCAGGAAGTACTGCATGGATCTTCCTCAAATTTGATACACAGGTTCCCCTGGGGTCTAGTTGTGCAAGATACCTTTTGTGATTTGATTCAAAAATCCAATATGGCCACCAGGTGGCCATCTTGGATTTTCCCATGAAACTTCGTTATCGCGATTTCTCAGGAACTACTTCATTGATCTTTCTCAAATTTGATACACAGGTTCCCCTTGGGGTCTAGTTGTGCAGGATGTCCGATTCGGAAATCCAATGTGGCCACCAGGCAGCCATCTTGAATTTCCCCATGGAATTTTGTCATCGTGAATTCTCAGGAAATTACTGCATGGATCTTTGTCAAATTGGGTACGCAGATTTCCCTTGTGGTCCAGTTGTGCAAGATACCTTTTTTGGTCCATTTCGAAAATCCAATATGGCCGCATCTTGAATTTCCCATGAAACTTTGTTATCATGAAATCTCAGGAAATTACTGCATGGATCATTTAGTGTTCAGGGGGGACAACACAAGTTGGAAACTCATTTATTGCAGTTCTTTAGTAAAAATTTCTTGTAGCTACTTTCGCCAGTTACAGCCAGATGAGCTAGAGTGCCGTGGCACTATCTTTATATTTTCGGGATCAATCCTAAATTTACATACATCCACTCCCCCACCCTACCTCTCTCAGCAGGCCTCGATAAGCCAGGGACCGATATTAGCCCTTTGGGATAGGGTTGATAGGAGTTTTCCCCTATTGTAGGGGTAAAGTCCTTGTTCCGCTTTTTATATTTCCGGGACAAATCCCAATTTTACATGCACCCACCCACGACTGGATAACCCTGGAGGAGCGCTTCACTTTCACACCTCACTCGACCCAATCGGTCCACAAGGGGCCCCTCTCGCCCCTGAAGATTGCCGAACATTCTCACGAAAACCCACGTATTTGGGACTACTTTCTGTCTGCGGAGGCAGACCGCATCACCGCGGTGGAATACATCCCCAAGGTCACGCTCGATTCACGCAGATCGGAGGTGACGTCATACTTGCACAGAAAACTCCTGCGCACACCTCCCCATGACCGCCCCAACTCAGACCGGAAGTCACGTCATACCTGCTCAGAAACACCTGCGCTGAAATACGCATTGTATACTACTGACGCCATATGTCGGGCTTTCTGACAAGCGCTCTCGTTGTATTGATCGGCAATTGTAACTGTTTTCAAAGGCCCGGTCGCACCATCTGCGCTAACCCAGTCAAATCAAATCTCAGAAAAGATATGCCTCGGCCTGTTTGCACCGTTATACGAGGAAAGTGGATACTGTTCATGGAGTTGGTACATATATGGATGTTGATGGCCGAGCCACATGTCGCCGTCGCACCTTAAATGTTGTTATGAGAGCTGACATCACCTACGCCGAGATCGAAGATTTTGTCCCTCCAGTGCGCCCGATTTAAATTGTCAATTTCCGTATTGATGTCACTCGGAAATTTCGCCTGGCGAGCTCCTGACATATGCTTCTGATTGGCTGAAGCTCTGTACTGGTAATGTAAGGTAAGAAGGTCCGAGTATCACTATAGAGAAATGTAAACGGACGCACGTACGAATGAGTCGGACCCAAACATGAGGCTAATACCTTCAAACGACCTTAATGGTTGTGAACTATAGCACGAGTCACATATTCTAGAAAAATAAAGAAATAAAACAATGTCGTTTCATCGGACCTTACCAGTACGAAGTTTCAGCCCATCAAAAGCCAGGTCTTTATTCCTCGGGAGCTCGTTAATTGAAATTTCATAGGCGCACCTCCTTGAAATTGAAGTATGTGAGCGAGAAATGAACATCTAGCGCACTGGAGACAAATTATTTTTGATCTTGGCGACTGTCAACACAGTTTTGAGGCTGCCCGGCTATCGACATCTAGATGCAAAACAACTCCAGGCGGTTAAAGTCTGCTTTATAAAAGGGGTAAACGAACCCAGGCAAAGCGTTGTCGAGATTTAATTTGATTGAGTTCGCGCAGGTGTGTCCTTGATGAGACTGGAAGACTATCTGTCGTGTGTGGTCATATAGACGTGGTGGTATCGTGCCCCTTTTTCTACTTTCGAAGATTAGCGTAACAGGATATTATAGTTGACGTAGATTTGATAGGGAGGGTATGTAGGTTAACATTTTTTCAGCCTACAAACTTTATGAATATGACAGCTGGATCTCTTGGTTTTAATGTGGGCACAATATATGAGGGGAAATTCATATCAGCGATGTATGCCCCTTCCTCGGTTTCATATCCGAACAAAATGGTTTCGAGGAAGTAAATATATACTTGACGGAAGAATTTCACTTCCTCGCTGAATCGCAGGCATACATTCTTTTGTTGAAAACAAATTCGTATTCGGGTTGGCTTGGTTTCGAATCTCGGTTCTAGAACACGACAATATGCCTCCTCGATATTAAAGTTTCCATAACGTCATCTGATCCTTCTTTTGCTCTACTGGGATATGATCCTTGTGTAGAAGCCTTAACGTCACATCGAACCTTAACATCGCAATGCGATGTTAAGGGTCGACATGACGGTCTTTAACATCGCAATGCAACGTTAAGGGCCGATATGTTTGACATCGCAATGGACAAAATATCGACATATCGGCCCTTAAAATCGCAATGTACGTAATATCGACATGGTCGACAATTGATGTCACAATGTCGGATCAAAGGTTCCAACGTGTTATTAAAGATCGAAGTATGAGAAATAAGATTTACTTATGATTTCAAGACTAATTAGTTTGATTGAAACGTGATTGTCCCAGTAAAAGATTTATTCCCGAAATACAGCTTCCGAGGAACTCAACTTTTAAGATATATCTTGTTCTAGGGCTAACAGTCAGTTAGTCATGTAGTATATTGTTTCTCTAAACCTCTTTCCAATACCTTTTCTTATGTAGAATTCATATTAGTATGGCTTTGATTTATTTTGCTCATCTTAGCGCCATGAGAATCTAGCATTATATTGTGCTCATTTAGTCATAGGTCCGCTATAAGTCCGGAGTTAATTACGCTCTGGATCGAATTATTTTCCATAATTATGTCGATTTAACGCTGTCTGGCCTGAGCAATTTGGGGTGTATCGCAACCCCAGGCTGGGGGAGGGGAGATGATTTCACCGTCTCTCAACCCCCCCCCCTTAACCCCCTAAGCAATATTTTTCGTCATCACTCATACTCGGTCTGAAACTTACCCCACTAAATGTTTAGAACAATCTTCACGTAATGGTGAAGTCATCGGTGGTAGAGAAAGCTCAGCTAGTGTAGAAATGGATGCATGTGTGTTTGTGGGGGGCTTGACCTTGGATGTAGAATGGGTATATGTGGGCCATACTGAGTCCAAGTTGAGGTCCACTGCAACTCGAAGAGCCATACGGTGACCTAGCCATGGTGAGAACTTGACGTTATTGTGCCCACCGTACTCGGAGATTAGTAGAGAAAACGCAGATACGGACGCGCATAAAGCTCGTATTGGTGGCAAGTGAACTGGAACTGAACTGACCTTTAAAGGGTCATTTGCATCATAGCACGCACATTCGAAATGTGGGAGCATTTTCGGATGCAAATGGGATTTCCTTGGGGAAATGTGGGTCATACTTGGTCCTAATCTGTCGTGCATGTTGTGTTATTAAAGGTCTCGCTGTTTACAATAAGACTGGGGAGCTGAAGTTCACCCATTGATAAGCGGAAGTGCGATCTAACGCGCCCAACCATCATGAAAACCACATGGAAGAGGATATTGGGTTACCACTCACATAGGCTCTGAAAAATGGGGTCAAATTGTGAAAAAGTCACGATATCCACATCGCAATTATGATTGGGTCGACATGACGACCCTGACGACTGGGATGTGTCATATGTGTATGCACCCTGTATCATTGCATTAGCAGGGAAAAGAGCCATGTTCATGTTTTCATGTTGAAAGCTCATTGGGATGATTTTCTTTAAATGTACTTTAATTTACCATATGAAACAGAACTTATATAATTTCTGTGAAATTTGAAATAAAAATGGGGGTTACCATATCCGTTTTAAAATGGCACCAGTAAAACAGATAACTGAGTAGCATATAAAGGCTAAATTCCCGATTACTGATCACGTCGAGTGGAGGTGACGTCACTTCTGGTCACGTGACATCCGGGTCAAAAATCTCTTCCAGATCAAAGGTCATTTCCGGTCTCATCCCGGGTCAAAGGTCATTTCCGGGGAGGAAAGGTCGCCGCATTTCCATGAGTGGTGTCATGGTGTGCTGTTTATTTTATTTTTTATTGTGTCATTCAAGTCTACTGGAAAACGATTTTTATTCGACCTTCAACGGTTCCGGTGATAATCCTCCGGGGTCAGAAATTCGATGTCCATGCGACTTCAATGTGAATTGACTCCCGCCATCATCGCCCCTATCACTTCAATTGAGCTATGACCGCAAACCTTAGAGCCTGACGCCGCGGGTGTATGGTGTGATCGCGGACCCCAGACAACGTTCGGGAATGGTCGGGTAAACCTCCGGCAATCCACAGGAATCTCCGATAATCTTTCAGAATGTAGAACAAGCCTCACATCAATGTTAATTGATGCCCCAGTCAAGTCAATGTTTTTTTACTCCCCATTGGCTGTTATATACAAGTCCCTATCCGTGGAGCTTCAACATAGACCCTGATCTGTGTGGAAGCGGAGCCTGTTGTGGACCAGCTCTTTACACAGGACGAGCGGTCAGCCGTCCAGTTGGGCTGGACTCGTGCCCTGAATGGCGTGGCGTAAGAATCGAATGAGCGATTTATCAACCGCGTCAAGAATGACGAGGAGAGAGACTATCCGGTGCATCCTCTCCCATGGTGCTTTGCGCTACGCTGCATTTACCCCTGTAGGGGTCTCGCCATTTTTTACAGGATTCTTGTAAAAACCAAGGACTGTTCTATCTGACTGTTTTACTGATCGCAAAATGCATATTTATCTCGAAATACACTAAACAGTTATTCAATGTATTTCAAAACGTCAGTTTCACACAGTTTGAAGACAGCTTTTTGACAAAATACCCTAGAACTATATGCTGCGGGAATATATATCGGTGAGTAGCGACTGATATCAATTCGCCCAGTTAGGCGGTCGCCATGTTCGTTCACTGTGGCAACAGATGACCTCGGGTCAACTCCGACACAGTCCGTGAGACCCTTACAGCGCTACATGGAGAGACGCAAAGCAGAACGTAATGGATGCCTGGTAGAGCTTGTATCCGGTGCTCACCTCTGTAAGCTGCGTTGGCCCGTCACAGTTTCGTAGTAATGGCCACGGTCTAATTTCATAATACGATAGCCTGCCCGTGATCTGCTACATCATAATTCTTCTTGTCTTCTTAACAGCTTATATCTATAATACTATCCTACTCAGCATTATCAACGCCGCAAAGGAGCACGTACATACCGGTGGCTGGCTTCGTCTACATGGTGATCGGGGCCATGGAGTAAATTTTGTCCTGCCTCAGTTATGCCCCTTGGGTGTGCCTAAAAATCAGGACTCATTTACGGGAAGAAAATCTGACAAAAAACGGGCAGGTTGACCTCCACCTTTTTAAGTTGATACCGGACCAGGGAACGTGCGTAAGAAGTTTAATTGGAATCGCTATTACAGATTTTTCTGGAAATTGAGCCGAATTTGACCATTTTCGACATTTTAAGGGGTTTTCTAGGAAAAATGAAGCAAGCTTGGAGGGGGATGTTCGAGATTCATTTTGCTATAACATAACAGTGCTATGTCTTAAAATAATAGTTTACTCATGCTCTTTCAGAAAATATATACATATAAGTGATTTGGGTTGAAGATTTTACGACAATTGGTGGCCGAATAACGGAGCCATGGTCTAATCCATACCGAATGGAAGAATCGCTGGAGTGCACCTTGCAAAGATGTGAGACTTGACACCTGTAGTCCACCAGCAGAGGACCTGACGACATAGACTATCCGGATATGCTCAGTCAAGCTAGGATGCCTCTACATTCAATAGATACGGCGGCAGAACCCAATAAAACCCTCTAGAACGGAACATCGATCTCGGCCTCATACACGTTATAAATACACGATAGACCCTGGGTCTTTCATCAGTCACCACCATGAAGCGCTGGGAAAATAAGTTGAACACGCTGTATTACAGTCCCCACACTTCGGCTGCCTATAGTGCATCGTCTGCCCTCTATCCAGCCGCCAAACCCCATGCCTTTCGTCTATCGCAAGTTCGAGATTGGCTCAAAAAACAAGGCAGCAGCTGCATCAAGCTGCCCGTCGCCATTTTCTACGGGAGAGAATCTCGTAGCTGCGTTCAAGGGCATCTTCAAGACGGGCCGCAAACCGATGACGGTAAGGAATTCCTCAACGGTGCGTTCCAACAGTTTCTGAAAGCCTAGGTTCTCTTCTTTCTCACGTACAACGAAACCAAGGCTTCCATCGTCGAAAGGATGAACAGGACGTTCAAAGGCGCATGTACAAGCACTTTACGGCTAAGAATAGACGGTGGAACATCGATGCTCTCTCGAAACTTGTGGCCGATTAAAATAGGACCTATCACCGAAATATTCAGAGATCACCGTCACCGAACGCAACGAAGCCCAAGTTCTGCGTGTCTTGTACCCCATGCAACCCCAACCACGGCCGAAGAAGGTGTTCAAGATTCGGGGATCATGTACAAAGAATGACAGGCAGCGTATGCATGATCTTATGGCGGAAACGGATGCTTGGGTCACCCAGCTCTTTACCAAAGGCCGTCATCATCGGTGATTCAGCGCCATCTACATTGTACAGAATCTGTTCAGTAAAATCAAAGAACATCGGAACATCAGTTTGAATGCCCACTACCTGGTGGTGTTTAAACAATTGAGGGACACCACTCAACCGCGGCATCTGGCGAGACAGATGTACCGGGGACGCATTCAGTTTGCGTTGAAAGCTGGTAAAAAGGTGACAACCCCTTAATACGGGTATATGCTCTTCGACCTGAAGCAAGACACCCCCGACAACCTCCGACTACGGATGGGTATCTTTCCCGGAGAAAACCACCATGTGTACGTGCAAAACTAATATTATGTAAACACACCCAAAGTGACTCACCTGGCTTGGGAGGTGGGGGGTGTATGATTCAAGATTCAAGATTTCATTGTACGAACACTAGATATGGCAGAGTACAAGAGTAAATAAAATCAGTAGAACAGTAAAATACTGAAATGCAAAACAGAAGCATATGTTATCTATATACATGTGAACGTGAATATAGCTTTGATAGAGAACAGTCACTAGCTATCATTTCTGTACCATTTCAGGAGTGTTGAACACACTGTATTAACTATTGTTGGACTATCACGGCATGACATTATGAAAATAAATTTATCAGCAGTTGTTAATTTCATGAAAGCCGGATATTCTCTTACCACATACTGAAATAGTACATATCGACTATGCAAATTTTTTGCAGGACAATACAAAATGCATTTCATCTTCAACAATATTACATGTATTACATAGCCGTTGTTCGACAGAAGTAATAGGTCTAGTATGCCTTCCGGTTTCAATTGCTAGTCTGTGGTCGCTGAGACGTAACTTTGAGAAGAACTGTCGAGCTGGAGACTGTCTACACAATGATAGGTAGGGTTCAAACTCAATATTGGATTTGAACAATCTGTAAGTTCTCAACTTACTTTATGTGATGAAGTGGATAACGAAAACACACCATTCTTGTTTATGTTGGGCCTGTAATAAACAATACAAAGGGTAGGGTTGTGGGTTACAGCATTAGTTGTGCATGATGTCCGCTCGAGTACAGAAGCATGCTTCGACGCTCCGGGTACTGAAGACTGCCCCACCCGAGTTGGTACGCGGGGCAAAACCTGTGCGTGTACGCTGTCTGAGTGAGATCAGACATAACGTCTTAAAAGGGAACGTGCCACTGACTCTGAATCAGAAGACGAAGTTGGCCAAGCACCGTACCCTGGTCCAGAAGCGAGTACCCCAAGCACAGAAGAAAAAGAACTTACAGAATGCCGACTTTCACGGAGTCATCTTAGTGCCGTTGGCTGCTTCCGCGCTAAGCCATCTATTGGGTGGAATCTTTGATCGACAATGAAGCTGAAACGTACGGTCGCATTGGTCTGAAGAATGATCCGGAACTTGTGGTTCCAGTCATGGTAGTCCCTGTGGATGAGATTCGAAAACAGGAAGATATTTATTCCTCCCGATCTCGAGCGCTTGATGAGGGTACACAACGCCTGGATGAATACTTTGGCTGTATGTTACTGGCCTTCGGCAAGGTATTGCCTTGGTACACGACTTCGTACCACACCGTATCATGTTGCACGTTGTACCACGTATGCGGGTACTGGATATCCACTAGGCCACACTTCCAACGTCCGGGGAGATGTAAGGGATGTGGCAGCTGCGTGACATAATGGGCCAAGCTGTTGTTGGGAAACACCGCAGCCGAGCTATTACTGAGTAGTGTGAGGTAAAACATGACGACTGAGCTTTCTTGTTTCCGCTTTTGGGTTTAATGGTTTTCCCAGTCCTTGGGGGAGTGTTACCTGCGCTGTGTTCGCCGCAATGATTTATGCCCTTCATGGATCCTGATCGGCGTGGTGTGTCGGGTGGTGTCACGGACGTGTGCTGCAGCTGCATCCAAGCCCGACGCTGGGGATTTCAGACCATTTCATGCGGCACGTGCATGTCTGTTAACCCTTGAACGATCACCGAAGTTAAGCAAGTTTGAGCTCGGTCAATACTTAGATGAGTGACCGGGTGCTGTACTGGCTAGGCTGATTAGTGTCCAGGATAATAAGAACTGTGGACACTCTCGTGTTCTGGCACATGTAGGTACCGTCGTGATATGACTGAAAAAATGTTTAACACGACGTTCAATCCAACTCGCTCATTCATCGAAAGCCTTCCATCATTTTGAGGCCCATGTGATCTGCGCTGATGCTGTTCACTAAATTCACCATATGGATGCCGGGAACCGCTTGGTTCTGTAGTTTGGTTCTTCACTTTTCTCATTCTAGGACACGGTCGTATTGTCTTTCAACCGCTCCAACAACAAGCCATCCCTCCTCTGGAACGACGTGGGTAGACTCTCTGCCACCAACTGCAGGGCTGAGCGTGGTACACCTGGTAATTGTTCTTGTGCGACAAGTGGTGCTGGTTATACGCGTTGTGCTGGCTATGCGACTGACGCCGGACTTGACATATGAACGTACCGTTGTACTGTTGTACTTTCTCACTGTCGCTTAACTCGGATCGTTGTAGAATCTGTTGCATCTCTTGGTCGAGTGTGTTCATCGTCTTCACCGTAGGTGGGATCGTATATGGAGATTGTAGGTTTGTAGGTGTGTGGTTCATTGTCAAGCAAGGAGTCCACCCAATATAGGGCCTAGCATCGGAGCGGACCATGGTGCTAAGATAGCCCCGAGAAAGCCGACTTTCTGTGAGATCTGTTTCTGCTGTGCTTGGGGGACTCGCTTCCGGACCAGCATACGGAGACCTGTCTTATGCTTGGCCAACTTCGTCAGTGGCACATTCCCTTTTACAACTTCATGTCTGATCTCACACAGCGTACAAGGTCAGGGTCTGCCCCGCATACAATAGTCCGCACCAACTCGCGTGGGGCAGTCTTCAGTACCCGGAGAATCAGAGCGTGCTTCCGTATTCGAGCGAACATCCTGCACAACTAACACTGGAACCCACCACCCTACCCTTTTTATTGTTTACTACAGAGACGACATTAACAAGAATGTTGCGTTTTAAATTTTTATTATCGACTTCGTGTGAACGTACACGAAATGGGTCTCTCCGGGAAAGATACCGGTCCGTAGTCGAAGGTGGACGGGGGTGCCCTGCTTCAGGTCGAAGAGCATATACCCGTATTGAGGGGTTGTCGTATCGTTAACGGCTTCTAACGCAAATTAAGTGCGTCCGCGGTACATCTGTCTCGCCAGATGCCGCAGTTGAGTGGTGTCCCTCGAGTGAATCTTGCCTGATTTGGTACGAGTGAACCGGGGTCGTCGGTGCGTTGAACCTTGGTGCTGTTGTCGACACATTCGGGCGTTCACTGTGGGTGGTCGTATATGACGACTCTTCCGGTGAAGTGGGTAGTGCAGTACTCAACCTGGTCTGTATACATGGTGCGGTATTGGTCGCTGGGGTCAGGTGAGATTTGACTGGCGTAGAGGGGATCTACAGACTTGTTTGCCTGGCACTTCCGGTTGGCGGTTTTACCCTAGGACTGATGAGTAGAGCTGAGATATGCTACGTCGTAAAACACACTCCCATCGAATTCACCGGGCAACACCCGTTTAAATTTGGTCCAGCCATCACGGTACCGTGTAGGATAACCGTATTCGATGTGGATTCCGGGCCCGACCAGCAGACATCGCGGTCCTCCACATTGGTGACTTAAATTAAAAATTAAAATTAAAATTTTTCAGTAAAAATATCTATGTGAAATTTGGCAACAAAATATATCAGCAGCATATAGGTATTCCAATGGGTACTAATTGTGCATCCCTGTTGGCTGACCTGTATCTGTTCTCTTATGAATATGACTATATGAGATGATTACAATTCCGACATCGTAAACTATCCCTTTCTGGACAGTAATATTCCAGTGGGACCTGCATATGGCGTATACATATCTCGCCTAGTAGCATTTGCTAGATCCTGTATTAAATGTGACTATTTTAATCAACGTCACAAAACATTGTTGCAGAAACAGGGCTATTCCACCAAGCGCCTCCACTCAAAGTTTCTCAAATTTGGCGATACATATCGCATGCTGATAGCAAAATACGAACGTAGCGTGCAAGATCTATGGCGTTACGTTTCGTAACTTGTGTCTAATTCCGCTTAACCTGGGGCTAGGGGCCGTATGAACCCATGTACTTCAAGATCCTCATGGTGCTCATATGAACAGTCACAATCAAAGCGTGACTGAGATACATCATTCTCTAGATAACGACTTTACAACGATTATTATGGATTAAGAATACTGATCAGCGATACGGAGTTTATATTTTTGGAACATGTTGAAGTCTTGTTGGCATCATTAAAAACTGTTGACCGCTTCTCTCTTGCAGCCTATGTTTATGTATATGTTTTATGTATCGTCTATGTTTATGTATCGTCTAAACATATGTCTATGATTATGTATCGGGCCTTACAGACTAGTCTTTTGTGTCAATTGCCGTCATTTACATCTGACGACGATACAGCTCACCAATCGCCAATGTACGAGTTGTCACAGCGAAACAGCTCACCAATTACCAGTATACGAGTTGCCAGAGTATTTCCATCATAGCTCTCTAGACTTGTATCTAATACCGCTTATGCCGGTGCTAGGAGACGTGTGGTCATATCATCCATGTTGCCATATGAACAGGTGCAATAAAAGCGTACCCGAGATACAACACATATCACGAATCGTTAGATTCTTGGTATGTGCTTTAGAATAGGTTTACCAAAAGACTATTCTGTGAAGTCATATGACGCAGTCAGTATGTCGGCACCTCTTCCCACTTCCCTTATATGTGTTGTAATATTATGATTGTCTTTTTGAATTTGGTGCTAATACTGTTATATGGATATGGAATAGGTCTTTGGATTATGGACGCGGATATTCTTTAATGGACGACGGCTGAATTATGAGTGACGGACTAGACGCTTGTATATTTATCCTCATAGACGTGTAATCCCACCTCGGCTGTAAGGGGAAGGATGGTTAGCAGAACTCGTGACCTGGTTGAGCAAATGACGCGCGATGAATGTCGTAAACTGTCAGTGACACCCCCTATTTATACCCATCACTCTACATACCCAGAATGAACGAACCAAACTGCGTAATCCAGGGTTTATGTACGCGTGACCCCAGTACACCTTTGACCCCTGGACATCCCTGGAAGTGATCTTTGCTCCCGGACCTGAAGTCATTCCCCGAAAGTGACATTTGACCCCAGGAAATGACCTTTGACCCGGAAGTGACCTTTGACTTGGAAGTCGCGTTACCGGAAGGTGACGTCAGCAGCCTCCGCCTCAATAATCGGGAATGTAGCGTTTAGATACTACTTATCAAGGAGAGGGTATAGGAGTGGGGAATTAGGGGAAATACTCTTGGGGATCATCTACAAGGCATTTGTAAGGTTGACTTTTTGCTTGAATTTAATCAGTAATCATATTTTGGGGCATCAGAAGCATATAATCTCTAGTCTATGAAGCAGGCTTGGTCGCTCGACCGTTGAATATGACAGGTCCACCATTTCCTCGCACATATTCGATTATCAAATCGCAAAACTTTTCAAGAGAACGTTTTACGCACAGGACTGCACGATGAGAGATGTGACTGTTAAACAGGCTAACTTTGGAGCGGTAATTGGTTCTGTTATACAAGATACCCATATTTTGTTTACTTTTGTTCTATTTAGATGTGTCCGGATATTATTATTAGAATATTCACCCTGACTTGAAAAATTTCCAAATTCCCCATGTTATAGCGTTTGGCCCAAGGTTCGCGCTTCAAAGAATACCAGTCCAGTGTCCGGTCTCCTATACTTTACCTAGAGCGGACTGATATCCAAGTGACGCTTTTCGGATGCTAGTGTCCGGGCTGATTTGAATCATATCTGGGTGACCCCGTTTTTCCTACACCGGTACGTATAGAATAACGTGCTTGTGAGATGTGGCTACCATGAACTGGAATCGGAAATTCGAAGATAATTCCCGATATCGGAAATTGTCACTGAAATTCCGATATCGGAATTTTGGGTTGCTTTGTTGAGGCACGGTCCAAACGATTACTTTCCAGAACGGAAGCATGCGCGTGAGTGAAAAGCACGCCAATCTACGTTGCCGCCATGGCAGAAAACATCAGAGCTGCGGCCGGGTTTGTCCCTATACTTGGCTATTGTATGCATTGTCTCGTGATTCTTACATGGAGTATGAACCCATAAGTTGCCATGTTATTTGCCGCCATCTCGGGGCATTTCACAATGTTCAAATAGAGGCTAAAAATAGAGAAATAGAATTTCCGAAATTCGGAATAAAAAGCACTTTGGCTTACCATACATACACCCTAAATTTGGATGTAAGTATGGTCTAATAAAACTTCTTGTGTACCGTACTTTCACTGCAGATGTGCAGCTCAGATGGTTCCGTGTGGAAGAGAGTGTAGTTCTAGGTTCCAAAGAAGTACAAACAGGAAATAGTTCAAATTAGGCCGTATGTTTATTGAATGTCAACTGTGTTACGGCCGAAAATTCCATGAGTGACAAAAGCTTCATATACGCACTGAACCGGTCATCGGTACAGCCACAGAGCATTAAGTTTTCATGTACTTCGGTATTCGTTCGTTCCGTCACTGAACGAAAGAAGAAGACACGAAAACTTGGCTACAGCGCATGTGATTTTCCTAGGCGGCTCAGTAAAATATCGTCTGTGTGGTAATATGTCAACTCTGTTACCGTCAACCCTGTTAATATACATCGAGTAACAGAGTTGTACTCCATGATAAATTTTGTAAAAAAAAAATTCATATAACAATTTAAGCTCTGCGATTGTTAAAATATGATTCTTTCGGTGTCTCAGATCCAGGAATGAGTGATTAATAAATGAGGGGGTTTTTTTTGGTTTTTTTGGTTTTTTTTTTCACCTAAAATATACCCTATATGGCTAAATGACTAGGCATACGGTACTCATAAAAGTAAGGTTCTGATTTCCAAGCGGGACCATGTTTACATCTTGTGTCAGTCCCCAGAGTTTGAAGAAGGATATCGATTTATTTGTTGATATGATGGGCGGCGCCATAATTTCTTGAGAGGGGGGTCGTTTTTTATGCTCACAATGTGCTGTCCAATAATAGGGAAATAACATGCAGTTGGGCGCTGAGAGGAGGTCGGGTCGTTCGCACCCAAGACCCCCCACCGACGCCATTTGAATTTATGTAAAAATTCAGTTGCCAGAAAGTCCTTCACCAAGCTTAGACTTAGTAATCACAAACTTAAAATTGAGGTTGGAAGACACACAATACCTAAGACACCTGTTGAACAACGTTTGTGTACCACTTGCAATACTGTCGAGGACGACTTCCATTTTGTGTTGGCATGTGATCAATATATAATAGGTAGAGAAATACTGTTCGCACAAATTGTAAATGATTACCATTACCCTCATTTCGTTCATTTGACGGATGCTGGTGAATTTATCTTTATTATGTCCTTAGATGATATCCATTTAACGAATGCCATATGCAATACGCTGCATTCGTGGTTCACACAAAGATCCTTACAGTGAATCTCTGCACACATTACCTACATGTGTTAATGCATGATGTTGTTTTAATATTGATTGTTCGAAGCTGATGCTGCTTCTTTCGTGTTCTACACGTACTCTGTCCTGTCCACAGGGCTAAGTAGCACTGTTTTGTCAGAGATTTTTTTGAAAATTTAAATTTTTTTTTTTTTTAATTTTAAAATTTTAATTTTTTTTTTTAACATCTTGGAAACACTAAATTATTATATAGCTTACTATAATACTCATATATGGTCATATTTTAAAGCACGAGCCCGTGTTTGCCAAGCATGGAAGATTACACTATATAGTATGTATATTCTAATAGTGTAATTTTCCATGCTTGGCAAACACGGGCTCGCGCTTTAAAATATGACCAAGTATGAGTATTATAGTAAGCTATATAATAATTTAGTGTTTCCAAGACGTTCAAAAAAAAATTAAAATTTTAAAATTTAAAAAAATTTAATTTTAAATTTTCAAAAAAATCTCTGACAAAACAGTGCTACTTAGCCCTGTGGCCCTGTCTAGGGTGTTCAGTACAATAAATATTGAATTGAATTGAATAGACCTAGTAGTTCTCTCCCCGCGCGGGAAGAGAACTTCTAGGTCTAGGTATTTCAGAAATATGCTATAGCAAAAGCCCAAGTTAACTGGCTTGCGGTTATTTAGCTTGAAAGAGCGGGAATCACATCCAGAAGTTCCAAGGTGCGCAAATTCAACTTTCGTCAAGAGTTATGACCCCTGACGTGATTTTTTTTCACACAGTTGTGTCCCCCTGATTGCGACCAAACCAGGAAGCAACAAGTGTCAAATGCATGAAATGTGTTTACTCGCAATATCTGGACGATCGGTCAGTCGTGACGAATTGTTGACTGGGGGCAGTTTCACAGCCTGACACAGATTTCTGTGCAAATGTTGATCTTCGCCTGCTCTGAAATCGGGAACACAGCCCCCTGAACGACAATCTCGCCTATATCGGCGTATTGTTGAAGATGGACAGAGGCGTTGACGACATGGATGGTCTCTCTGGGAAAACTCAGTTTTCTGGGTTGTTGGAAAAAGTCACTGTGAGTACGACATACTATTTACTAATTTGCTATTTACTTCAATTAAATAAGTTTTAAATTGATCGGTTATGTTAAAATTGACATGTTGAACTTGTACATCCCATCACAAACACTTGACATTCAATTCTGAAATTCGAGCCACATGGCCCAGTTCTCCACAAATTTTAAAATATACAGGGGGAAAGTTTACCCTATACAGGCCTGAACATGTTTTAATATAAACTTCAGTTCAATTTGATGGGGTGTACAGTATAATTTACTTTACCGACCGTAGGTCTATTTCGCCACATACAGGTTTAGGTTGAAGACTTGTAATTTTTCATGCAGCATCTTTTTCAAGCCGGAAAATAAGTCACGAGGCATCAACCTATCATTCCCATTTGACGATATGGACTATACCATGATCTTTTAATGCATGATATCCATATATGAAGAGGGGCTGTCTCATTCTGATTTGCAGGGCTATTATTAGAAATGTCAGGCGCTTATTTTCAGGTTTGTCTTTACAGAAAACTGTGTTCAAATCCAAGAAGAAGATGTGTGTGTTGACAGACAGAGAGTTTTTGCTGTATGCAGACAATAAGGTAGCAATATTGGTCTAATGGTCATCTTATTTCAGCACCGTCACATGTATACATATGCTATGAATATGGGTACATCTAAATAAATGTGTTAAATTTCATTCTCGTAATCTTTCACATCCTGTTGACTCATCCTTCATTTTTGCGGGGGGGGCTTCTAAAACCTAGTTTATTGTTAGAAAATTCTTGTAAAAAATTCACATCTCAAAACTTCAGTTAAGGTGGTGGTAGAATATATTTACTTTAAAAAAATTACCATATATTTACTACCATGTAGTGGTAATAAAAACTCAGTTTATAAACAGTACTTGTGCAAGTATATGTAGGCCTAAATAGTTTGTATTGGAGGTTTTGTGTGATCAGAGAGGCCTGACCCCGGACCTACAAAAATGTTGTCACACCTGACTGATCAGATGACACATGTATGAGTGACATTGATCTGGCCTAGGTATAGGTATAGGTGAATACTCAGACATTCTCCCCTGTCAGTCTGATATTTGCAGCTCTAATAAAATTGACCTTGTTCAGGAAAATACTAACCTTTGATTTTGCTACATGCTACAAGCATACATATATACTGTGGTACCCATATGCAGTAGGTTGAAATCAAGATTACAGAAACACACTGATTTCATAACGTCTTGCATCTAACTAGTTAAAGTTTTGAAAAAAATAATACCTGTAACTCAATTTCATCCTCAAAATGCCAATAAAAACAGAAAATTCAGACTTACCGTTTGTCACCCAATATATCCCACAAAGCCTACCTTTACAGACAAATGAGCAGTCACATCAATTGAAAATGCATAATGAAAATATATAGAATATCCCTCAAAAACTGTCAACAGGTAAAATTTTACATATCTGACAGAATATTAAATTTACATTTCTCAAATTTATTCGAAGGACTGATGGAATTTTGTCCACAGAAAATGAGGGTGATTGAATTTTGATTAGTGTGATTAAATTATTATCTAGCATTTACTGCAACCCTGATTTGGTACATATAAATTTTACTTGAAATTGGTTTATATCGCAGTTTACATGTATATCTACCTCTATAATGGCTGTTTGGGATACCGACAGTCTTTCATTTTACTGGGATAACATACTGGGTAACACTGCTTGACACATATTGTTATTTCAGGCTCAGGGATCGCCCAAGTCCATCAACCTGCAGGACATTCAGGCAGTGAAGAGGGTCAATTCCTCCAAGAGCTTTCAGTTTGAGATTACCACCAAACAGAGGACTGAAACCTTTGTAAGTTTGGCATTTGAATCAGTGTGAATGCTCATTAAATCCTCATCTGTCAGTAAAAGTGACATGTGTTACTTTAATATGGATGGACAATTAATGGCTACAGGGACGGTTTTCATGAACTGAAAAATCTGTCAACTCACATCATGGTTAAGTCACCATAGTTCACCAGAAGTACTGCAAAGCCCGTCTAAACCAGAATAGAGTACCGTAGTACTGAACCTGATAAAGCCAAATGATCATGCATGATTCCAGAATCCGTCATTTGTTTTGCATGATTGATTCCAATTCCATAATCTTGACCTCTGTAATCTCAGTGTTGTTACTTACAGGCCACAGACTCGCTGGACCTGTGTCAGCAGTGGATCAAGGCCTTGCAGACAGCTCTACTCAACAAGAGAAGGACCAGCTCAATCTCATCTGTGTAAGTAACATTAACACATAACTTTGGTATGGAATTGTTCGGACTTCTACCACAGAAACACTACAGTGGCATGATCCCATCTACTAACTGATTTCAGAATTATAACGTGAAAGGTTAACTGGAGCTCATGCCAGTGCTTTGCACCAAAATGACCTGATTGATCGAGAGTTGCAACAAATCTGACCATTTGCCTGTAATAAGTTCAAACCATTTTACAAATTGCTTAATTGACCAATCAGAAATGATATTTGAGATTCTCGATAGAGTCATGACTGCCATATGGACACCATACTGGAGTCTTTTCATATTGCGGTTTGCATTGAACTTTGTTATTTTCCATTACTTAGTTCCTCTTGTTTTCTCTCATTCAAGTTGTCATTACATATACCGGTACTTATTCTTGGCAAATTCTACTGTTTTATGTAGATCGGATCCTGTACCAAATCGCCAGAGTTATGCCAAAGGCCATGCATACGAAACTGTGGATCTGGATGAAGACAGTAAGTCTCCACAAATAAAGAACGCGGACAGGGATCCTTTGCCAGTTCCTCCAAGCCAGGAGAAAATTCCAGGTCATATGTACGAAACTGTGGACTTGAATGATGGCGAATCTCCACGAATAACAGAGCAGACCAGTCGACCTTTGTGCCAAACTGTGGATGCGAATAATGGACCATATGCCTCAGCAGATGTACAAGAGCCAGTCAGTCGACCCCTGTGCAAAACAGTGGATGCGAATAATGGACCATACTCCAGTTTATATGATGAGAAGCAAACAAATATCCCTTCTGCGGGTTGTAGAAATGTACCGGATATCGTGGTATACTCCGAACCCAGTGACCTGAAGAAGTCAGACTTGTATGTAAAGAGTAAAGAAATCCATAACATGGAAAACAAAAATGGCTCACAGGAAGATGGGAAAACGATTTCTGAAGGTGAAGTTGAGGAGAAATCTGTCGAGAGAAAATCACAGACTGGTGTCAAAACAGTGCTTCACATGACTTATAATGAGGCTTATGGTGATGTTGGAATGAATGGCAGTGATAAACTTTATTCGGAAATTGATCCAAGTCAGCAGACTGAGGCATTAGAAGTTGGTCAGACTCGAGGCGTGTACTCCTTGGCTGGAGAACCTGACCTTGACCCTGGGTCAATTCGAAAGTCAGTTGGTTCATCTAAGGGAGCCAAGGTCTTGGTTTCAAAAGTAGAGACCAATGGTGGCAAAATATACTCGGATGCAGACAGCCGGCGGGAAAACTTGTCAACTCCGGATTCAGTTGATAGAATGATTGCAGCGAATGGAGAATCAATCTCTAAATCCAATAATGACTTGAAAAAACCCACACACAGTGACACCACCAAGAAAGCAGTCCAGTCAAATGATACGACGAGAGACAAAGATAGTGACAGTCAGAGTGAGGAGGTTTACGATGATATTATGAATGCCGAGTTTACGCCCATACCATCACTTACCCAAGGTCCACTTCCACGAGATGATGCCATAATCCAGCTGGATAGGTTTCTCCGTGAATGCCGAGGATACTCTGCCATGTATGCATCTGTGGTCAAGAAGGCAGACAGGCAGTCAGACGGAGAGTCAGTTGTGAAAAACTTGCGGGAATTCTTTACGGTGAAATGAGGATATACATACATTTAGGATAGACCTAAACTCAGAAATCTGTTCACATTAACATACTGAAGTGCCATTCATTGGTTCATTCAGGAAGTTTTCTATTAATCTTAATCAAAAACTTCATTGAAAGTTTGTTCTTCTGGTTTCACAATATACCAATGAAGATATACATCTTTTTTTTTTTTTACTTTTTTTTTCTGGAACAGCCCTGATTGAAATGACGGACATACTGACAGATGTGTATTTTGCTTTTCAAGTTATTCGGTGTCTAAGACTTGTCATACATATATGGTAGCAGACATTCTTGGACCAATGGATGTGGATGAAATCTTGCAGACCATTATTTGTGACTTGGACACGGTGTTCAGAGTTCTAGATTTTGATAAACAACTACAAATTTAAGATGGACTGTCTTTCAAAACAAGCTGTGGTCCCAGTATCAAACTATATGAGGTGACATTAAGGACTGTATTGTACATTCAGATTCATCCCGGGTGCTGTACTGGCTGGGATGATCAGTGTCCAGGGTAATAGGAACTGTGAGCACTCTTGTGTTCTGGCACATGTAGGCATCTTCATGATATGACTGAAACAAGGTTGAAAACGACATCAAACCCTACTACTCACTCTTTCATTCATAAGCTTGGCATTCAAGAATTTCTTCTTTACTCTACAATTGACTTATAGTGAAATAGTTTTACTGAAAGGCTTCTGCTTTCAGAGATGAATGTGAGTGAAGAGCTTTTTTTGTCGGGGAGGGGGGGGGGGCAGATAAAAGTACTATCTTTGTCAGCAGCTGTTTCTTTAGTGCCTTTTAATGTAGGAGTGAAACCATCTGCAGCATGTTCAGTATTAAAGTCTGTGATCATGATGATTGGCTGAATAGTATGTTTTTCCAAATTCCATCACCTGCCAATGAGAATTTTGGTTTCTGTTTTTGAATTTTTGAGTTGACCTATCAACTGTTTCAAAACAGAAAGATCCAATCCCACAAATTCCACAATGCAATATTGAAGTTGATATTGATACCACAAGGCCAGTAATCCATGCATATCTACATAGTTAATGGTAAAGGAACATATAATCAGCCTGTCTGCAGGCATATGTATTATTTCAATTTCCATGAACATGAGAAAGGGTACAAATATTTCTCTGACACTGCTTTTACCATGTTTACATAAATCACATATTTTGTCATGTATTTTTATGAAGCTGGTGTCGGTCACCATGTCCTATTATAGCAATCAAATTACTTTATAAACAGGATGTGATATTATGAAACTAACTCAATCGAAATGATTGACACAGTCTCCTGCTTTAGTCTGCTTCCTCATTGTTATGGACCATATATCCTGCTTATAGCCATAATTTGTCATAATTTAAATGCATATATATACATAACATATAGCCAGTAATATATAACCTAATTGTCATGACTTTGGCACCAGGGTAATATTTTCATCAATCTAATTAAAATTAAATCCTATCTGCTCCCCCATTTGGATATGTCACTTGTAGGATCCAACCGTCCTGCAGTAACGCGAGTGTCAACCAATCCCAATAACTCTTCATAGTGCTTTGGAGGGAACATAATGATAGGGGCTTTTTGGTTGACTCGATTGTATTTTCATGAATGTGTTGGATATCTCTGGATGATTATGTAAGTTAATTGGTACACATGTTTCTTATGATTAGATGATGTGTCTGTGCTAGTTATGGGATGTCCAAATTATGAGATTTTGGACTTAGTAATTTGTCAATTATTTGATTTTTCATTAGAAAAAAATGTAATGAACAGTTAACTGAATTTGTCAGGTTTTATTGGATGTTCATGAAACTTGGTACCGGTACACATATTTCATATGATTAGAGGAAGTGCCTGTGCTATTGATGAGATGAAATATTAATTTTTGTCGAAATTATTAGGAGTTTGACTTAGTACATGTACTTTGCCAATGCTAATGTACATACCGTACATGTACTACACCTGTACATACATATTTTGATGAATGTAGGCATTGGCACAGGGTTGTGGAAACAAACTTATTTACTGGAAGTGTTCCTATAGACAAGTTTCTTGTGGACAGCTGTACAGGGAAAGTTTTCTGAAGCTGTCAGCTTTCATTGGATGATTCTTGACACTTGCTACACATGTTCATATGATTTGAGGATGTGATAATTGTGTTATTTGTGACATAAAATATAAATTTTTGTCCAAATTACCGTGGTTTGGACTTCATACTTTTCTTGCTCTACATGTTTACTTTCAATACTGCTGCAGCTTCAGCGGATCACCCCACAGGGTGAGATGTTGGGGTTCTTAGAAGGCTTGTTCTTCATTTGGATTTGCTCGATGTGCCCAAACCCTTTAAATTGGTTCTAAATTGTCATATATATGAAACCATGATATAGACATTAAATAAGACATTCAATAGACAGCTATTGTTCACAGATATTTCTGCATCAGTAATTACAAGACTTTGTCATGCTGGTTTGTACTAGCTTTAATCCAGCACTTAGTTACTGAATTGAAATTTGATTAACACAATATTGAGTGAAGTTGATAACAGCCTTGAAATCCAATGTCCAGCATGAGAGCCTTATATACATGTACTTCTAATCTCATGTAGATATACAAATACATCTGTAGAGGGGAGTAAGCAGTTAGAACAAAAATTGATATATTTTGTACTGTGATTCCTAAATTAAAAAGAAACAACTTGTAACTGTTATTATTAATAGCCAGTCCGGATAACATATAGCTAAATCTAATGGTGAACGCATTAGTTATACCTAATACGGTACAACCTCCATTTAAAGAAAAAGTATGCATCATTATGTAGACTAATTCATTATTGATAAAAAATCACATCCATGGGTTATATTCAAGAAAATGTGAATTATTAACTGGCAGAAATACATGTATGTGTTCATGTTGTAGGTTAGGGCTCAAGCCTTCTCAAATTACTTATGGTCAATTAATTTTACTGCCATTAGCTTGTAATGGTTACTTCATAATTGATGTCATCTAACAATGCATTATATTGCTCTATTGGCCAAGTTCATTTGTGTTTTGGTGGTATTTTCAAACCTGCTTTAGATTACTGACGAAATATGCATGTATATGCCCCTCAAATTGTGAAACTACTGCAGCACATTGCCATACATGTAAAACATGTCAGTTCATTTTATAAAATTTGCTGATTTTGCAGTGCCTGATTTGACCTTCGGCATAAATGCATTCTATTTCATCCAAAGCTCACTAACAATTTACATTTTTATGTTCTTTTGAGTTTAAAGCTGATGCGACAGTTGGCCCACTCCTGAACTCCTAATTTACAGGCTTCCAGTTCTTATATGCCCAGTTTAGATGTCCAACATCTTAATATGTGATGGAATTCCGCCCATCTGTGTCAGTCATTCTGTGACAATTTTCTATCTACAGTTCAGTTGCAATATTTTCTGGTGGATACACTCGGGGGAGAAGATGTGCCGCAAACCAACATTGAGATCAAGATTAAAAGGTCATGGTCACTGACCCCCAAAAAATCTGAAAATCTTTGAAAATTGAACATTTGAGGTGAAGGTCAACAGGTCAAGTTCACTGACCAAAAATCAGGATTTTAATTGCTACTTTTGGAGGCATCTCAAATGAACAGGGAGTTAATCTTCCCTATTGATGTCAAGATATATCTCAAGGATGACAGTTCACTGAACTGGAGAGACCACATCTCAAACTGAATAAGATTGTCAGTACTTGATGAAATTTGGTCACATATTCCATGGCCCTCAGTTTATGGAATTGGAATTATAACACCGATTCAAGATTCTCAACTATTTTCTGATCTTCGAGCTGATCGAGTCACTTCAACATTTTGACCTCTACTTTGATACACCGGGTACTCAGCATTGAATTTTCAATTATGTTCTGAGATTTGGGCCACAGTGACCTTGACCATTGACTTTGACCTCAATTTTGGTACAATCACATCCTCTCGCCCCCCTCCCCCCCTTTTTCATCCACCATTTTACAATATTTACATGTGCAAATAGTGTAGCCACTTCTACACAGTCATGCCCGCTACATCTGTGTATTTCAGTTAGTTCCTCATTTGACAATTATCTTCTCGCTGTTTTCCCTATCTGAAACATTGTTTGCAGAACATCAATAAAGATATTATCTCCAACACTTATTCATCGCTTTTAAGTGGCCTCATACTGTGTAGTCCCTTGATACACTAAACTGATGAACTGCCCATGAATCATACAGTTTTACCAGCAAATGCATGTAAATGATTCCATTCCAAATCAGCGAATGCTTGTCTCTCCCCATTCAGTCTGTGTTTGCATTGACACACAGGGATACTTAACACATGATGATGATGTTAAGTAGAAGTACTTGTATGTGCAGGTGTATCCTCTTACACCTTAAAGGTGAACTGCAAAGCTTTACAATAGTCTGCTAAAATGTCAGAAATCTAGGCCTTTGTGGTTATACTTGTTTATGTGTGGTAATAGTTCTGTGGATTATTTTTTTCTTCCGCGTACACAATAAGTCAAAACTTGTATCACCAGAAAACAGGAGCCACAACTTTCGAAAACGTCATTGATTGCATCCAATTGTTTTTGGAATGTAATGACGTTTATAGTGGTCCTCACTCATCCATCCGACATTAGCATGATGTCATGTAAAATGATACATTAACTTGAATGAAGGATAACGTTATAACGTTCTACAAGCAAAGACAGACAAGCGATGAAATTTTTCAATATTGATTTATAACAGGATAAATTTAATATAGTTATCAGTACAATTTAGCAAAATATTCTCCCCAAAATCCTATAACAGTTATATCACTGACACATAACACAAGATGTATGTAAGCAACATTTTAGAAAAAAATTAAAAGCCTTACAGTTCACCTTTAATCATTTATCAACAAATATCCGATTCCAACTTGACTACTAAGCAATTTATTGTAGCTGGGCCTGAGAGCTTTATTAAAAAGCTATTGAATTTCCAATTAAGTAATATACTCTCAACCAGAAGTTCATGTTCCATCCTTTGTAAGGCAAAATGCACATATATTGTTGTTGTTCAGGTTATTGGAAATACTGATCACAAGTATTGATTTTCACTTGTCATGCTTGTCTGGACGTAGATTGTATACTATATGTTTTTTTATCAACTACATTTCCAATCAATTCACTGATTTCCCTACAGGTATATGCATGAGAAAGCATAGTCATTAAAAAATCAAACTACTTTTATATCAGATTTCATATCGGGCAGCCGCAAAAGTATCTATAAATTATTAAAAAGACGATTGGCTTAACTTCCTCAACCATATCTTCATTATCTACTGTACCGTAACTCTATACTCCACAATTTCAAGTTATTGATAATGAAAACTATATTTTTGATGGATCTGTATACATATGTTACTAGACTAGTGTACATCGAATGTAGACATTTTGAAATGTCCTTTCAGCTATTGTGCCGTAAGCCAGTCATGCAGTGACCTGCCATTTGTGAAAGTTATTCTCAAACAGTGTCACACTGTAATAGCCATGAGGAATTGGTCAACTTTGGATGGACAGACTTGTTTTTTTGCATCAAAGGCATGATGATTGCCATGTATGGCAAGCCAAAGTGCTTTTTATTCCGAATTTTCGATATCAGACATTCTATTTCCGATATAGGAAATTGAATTGCAGATATCGGAAATTCTAATTTTTCATACCGGAAATTGCAATTCCGATATCGGAAATTTTACTTCCGATATCGGCAATTTCAATTCCGATATCGGGAATTCAATTTCCGATATCGGAAATTCTCGAATAAAAAGCACTTTGGCTTGCCATAGCCATGTGCACAAGATGATCGTGTCTGCATTGACTTGCTACAAAGTACCTTGAGTACATCCCCCGGGTTCCCATTAGGCCACAGCAATCTTATTTTTTGTTTCACGGGTGGATTTTGTTTTTTTCCAAGATTGGAGACAATAATAAAAATAAAGATAAAACTTGGGAAGAAAAGTGGAAACACATCTACATGCAGAAAGAAAGGGGTGAACTTTAAATGCCCAGTTTCATTTTCATATTGTATCGCCACCTCCAATCTTGAAAAAAAAAAATCCATGCATGAAACAAAAACTATCTTACTTACAAATCTACATACTGGAGGAGGTACAGTGGACATTGAATGTTTCTACCCAGTAGAACCATGTCTATACATGTATAATCTTGACAATGTGCATATCAGTGTTTGAATTTCTCCAAATAAACACTTGCAGTGCTATTAAAAATTAAATGATACGCATGTATGTATATGCATGTACTTGTCGTTCTGCCAAATTTTATGTTCTTGCTATAAAATTTCATGTTTCACCTACTTTATGAATTAAATTTCACAAATTTTAGATGGTGTACAAATGTATGGTTGTAGAGAACGAGAATTAAATTTAATCTCGGGTTGAGATTGAGAGTGTACTGGTTGGCGAGGAGGGAGAATATCTGTCCTCTACCTTTGTATTGGCTCTTTGGTTTAGAACATGGAGACGGTCTGTAGATATGAATAAAAAAATATTTGTGAGAAGTCATGTATCTTGGCGACTTAACATTGTGATGAAATAGTCTTAAGCTTGATTTTAAAATGAATTGGGTTAATTAGTTCTTGTGTATGATAATGCTAAAACGTTAATGCTACTAAACCTGTGAATATTTCTGAAGACTCTCATGTCTGATGTTTGAACTCTTGTGAAATTACTCCCTTCCTGGCATCACAAATTTAGTTAGGTATATGTTACAATGTGTTACTTGCCCCCATGAATTGTTCTGTTTATTTATACCCTGCATAAGTATCATTTCATTAATACAGTCCAATCTCCACCTGAACTGCGGAATATGAGATTTAGTCCGTGAGCTACTGGGGCTTACCTTGCATCCCCCCACTACAGACCGAAGCTATGTTTTTTATCTGCTGTAGGACATGTCAAATAAGAAACAATTTGTTAACAGTCGATAAACTGGGACTCACTACCCTTTTAATCACTTTGAAATTACTCCTGTGTTAATAAGTACAATTTTTGTGACAATAGGGGGTAGGGTTACAAGAAAAGTCTTGTCTTCCATAATTATTATCCAATCTTTATAATGTTGGCCACATATTATTCAGCATTGATTGCTGCATCGAATATTTACAAGATAATATCACTATTTGTTGGGTATGACGTCACACAGGGACCATACATACAAAAGTAAGAGTAGTAGCGAAAGCGGGCGTTTTGGGGTGCGTGAGGGTGTGCTTGAGCGATTGAGGGACCATTCTTGGTTCGAATGCGTCGTGTGAGGTGTCAAAGTGAAGCCCTCGGTATGTAGACCACGGCTTGAGGGATCTCCACATGATCTGTGACGTCATTGGTGACGTCATCAGTAGGAGTAGTAGACAAAGTAGGCATTTTGAGGGTGCGGAGGAAGGTTTTTGGGGTAGAGATGGACCATCTGTGGTCTAAATGGACCGTGTGGGGTGTCATCTTGTAACTCTCTGCATGTAGATGACGAATGGTATGGTTTTTGTTGGAAGTCGCATCGTGCTACTCATGCGCAGTTGAGCAGTAGCAACAAAAGATGTCATTTTGGGCGTGGGCAATGACATGTTTGGGCAATCAAGGGACCCATGTTTGGTCCAAATGGACAGGTTGGGGTATCCTAGTGAAGTTTTCGTGGGATAGTCAGACAGGCGTGTTTTTTATTGGAATTCAGGCCAATCTGCGCATGCGCAGTTGGGGTGTAGTAAGTAAAGTGGTCATTCTGGAGGTGCGCAGGGGTATATCTGAGAGATTGCGGCCCTATATCTCATCCAAAGATGGAGTATAGGGTGTCATCGTGAAGCTCTCGTGCTGTAGACCACGACTTGAGGGATTTCCGTGTCATCTGTGTCGTCATCAGCATGAGTGGTAACGAAAGCGGCCATTTTAGGGGTGCGTAGTGGTGTGTTTGTGTGACTGAGGGACCATTCTTGGTCCGAATGGGATGTGTGGAGTATCATATCGAAGCTTTCGTGGAACAGTGTCCGACTGGTCCGGTGTGTCATAGAAGTAGGGGATATGGCTAGCATGCGCAGACAGCAAATAGTGGAAAAGGGGCACTGGAATGAAATTTTAGCCTTGAGGTGAACCATCCGTGGCCTGAGTGGGTCGTATGGGGTTTCGTGGTGAAGGGCTCGTAGGGTAGCGTCAGATTGGACTGGTGTGTAGCCTAGTATCATCGTTCTGCAAATGTCTGACAGTAGTATTGAGCTCTTATCCAATCAGATGCCGCCAAGTAGTATATAAAAACCCGATTCCTTATTATTTATGCAAATGAGATGATATCATCGATGACTGAAACTACCTCCAACACAGAAGAGTTCCAATCTAGGGGGAGGTAACTCTGGGTCACTATATTTCCGGCAAAGGGCCCGTGGGCATGTATTCTTCCGCGGTGATGCGGTCGCGGAAGAAAGCTTCCGCGGAGAAAAAGTAGTCCCTAGACTTGAAATACGCTGCGTGGTCCGATTGGGTCGAGTGAGGTATCAAAGTGAAACATTCGTGAAGGGGCATCTGATGGGCTGGGTGTGGGGTTGAAATATCGGAATTCTGCCCCTTTTATAGCGGCTGGCTCCTGGCACGGTGCCAAAAATGTGGCATTCGCATCTTCACGGACCTCACCGAAAAGACACGGAGGTGAACGCCATTGTGAGAAAATGGAGAATACGTTGACCGGAAAGACCCGAAGGTGAACGCCATTGTGGGAAAATGGCGGATAATGGCGGATACACCGCCATTGTGGGAAAATGGCGGATAATGGCGGATACACCGCCATTGTGGGAAAATGGCGGATACACCGCCATTGTGGGAAAATGGCGGATACACCGCCATTGTGGGAAAATGGCGGATACACCGCCATTGTGGGAAAATGGCGGATAATGGCGGATACGCCGCCATTGTGGGATAATGGCGGATACACCGCCATTGTGGGAAAATGGAGAATACCGAAAAGACACACGGAGATGAACGACACAGACAGGTCTGTACATGTCCTATCATCCTCCACACCCCATTCACCCACACCCCCATATAGTCCCATACTAGGGGTATAGGACCAATGTTTGTCCCACTGGGAAACCTACTTCTAGACATTTGCGGTATGGTTGTTTGGATTTGTTTTCTTAGTCTCGTCAAGACAAACATGATAGGAAATGTCGCGGAGCGAATCGTTGAAATTTTTGGAAAAAGTTCAGGGAGACCCATATAGTCCCATACTAGGGGTATAGGACCAATGTTTGTCCCACTGGAAAACCTACTTCTAGACATTTGCGGTATGGTTGTTTGGATTTGTTTTCTTAGTCTCGTCAAGACAAACATGATAGGAAGTGTCCCGGCACGAAACGGTGAAATTTTTGAAAAAGTTCAGGGAGACCCATATAGACCCATATAGTCCCATACTGGGGTATAGGACCAATGTTTGTCCCACTGGGAAACCTACTTCTATACATTTGCGGTATGGTTGTTTGGATTTGTTTTCTTAGTCTCGTCAAGACAAACATGATAGGAAGTGTCCCGGCACGAAACGGTGAAATTTTTGAAAAAAGTTCGAGGTCTGTCTATAGCCCCATATAGACCCATATAGTCCCATACTGGGGGTATAGGACCAATGTTTGTCCCACTGGGAAACCTACTTCTATACATTTGCGGTATGGTTGTTTGGATTTGTTTTCTTAGTCTCGTCAAGACAAACATGATAGGAAGTGTCCCGACACGAAACGGTGAAATTTTTGAAAAAGTACCATATAGACCCATATACGGGTTATGGGGGTGTAGTGAGAATAGGTTTTCTCACTGTCTTATCAGTTTAGATAAATAGACTGTTGACGAATAGTGTCAGATTATTGCAGGGAAGTGCTTTATTATAGAGTTATCTCCCCTGGTAGAGGGCGCTGATGGCGCTGATTGCCCTCTAGCCAATGAGAGTAACTCGCGGGCTTGGAAAATAAGCCAGAGAAGATACTGGACCTTGGACTGACAAGACGTGATAGACTGCTTCTCTCAGTGTTTTAACCGGCAGGTAAGCCTGTCTCCTATACTGGCTGATATCCATGTAGGTGTGATTACTACAATTGGTGATCAGAAGATAAAATATCAAGCGTAGAATTGTGATTTTTTTTTCGACAATTTTTCGCTCGATAGTGAACTGGGCGCAGTGTCAGATCGGCGGCCATTTTGACGTTTTTGAAAAATTTGCGTGTGAAAATCAGATTACTGAGTCCTGACAAATTTGTTGACTGCTATCTATGATTGGGTCGACATAAACTGGAAGTTTGTTGCTTTATAGAAGGGGTTTTGTGGAATTTTGAACTTCCAACGAAATTCTGGGATAATTTTTTCCTCGTCGGCATGGACACGTTTTTGGGGACTTGAACAGCTGTGCAATGGCGGATTTTCCAATTGGAAGTGCGTAGACTTTCATTAGTTGTTAACTAATGATTATACGGCAATATTTCTCAAGCTCTGTGCAGTATATGATATGGCTTGGCAATGATTGTTCCGTGAATTGAGCCAAAAACAATCTGTGTGTTGTTACAAAAATTGGACCCTTGATATTCTTCTCTTTCGTCAGATTCAGATCGACTTTATTTGCCATATTTGTCTTGGTATAATTTATCGCGAGTGAAGCGGGGTTATTTTGAACTACCCAAGTTTACAATTTGGTTTGAGTTCGTGTTCCTTTTGAAAATTTTGCGAGTTTACTGACACGTTGTTGTTCATTTGGAACAACAACGACAGTAACTTGAAGGGTAACATTCAGGAATAAAAAGGAATAGGAATCGGGATTGTAATTGTTTAGGTTGGTTAGACGGCCAGTATAGCGGGCAAACTTGCCTGCTGGTTGCCTTCAATATTGCACCTTAGATTTAGCTAGAGTTTTGTGTGATTTGGTGAATTTTGATGTATTTTTTTTTTCTGAAATAGTATTTGGTAGGGAAAATTAGGAGTAGAAGTTGGGATTAAGGTTTTGAAGGTGCAATATTTGAATGGTTCATATGTTAATGTTTGTGTTGTCATGTATGTGTACCGGTACTGTTTGTGTGACCATATGTGTATTTTTGTGTTTTGTTCATAGTCCTGTCCCATGATAATTATATTTTTTATGTGCTCAGTGGTTGGGTTGGTAATGTTGGGGTTTTTGGAGAAGATTTGGAGCATGGGATGAAGTTTTAGTGACTAAACGCGGTCAGATTAGTCATTTCCTTTCGGTACGGTGATTGAGTTTGGGGTACAGGGTTATGTACTGCATGATCTTGTGATGTACGTGGATTCATCAGTCGTGCTGTTGACAAATTGTGATTATTCTTGCTGTGCCACTGGTATAGTTTTGCACGGTTGTCTTATCGAGACTTGTTCGTGGGAGTCTATAGCACTGTCAATTTCTGTTGACCATTTTCCACTGGTGTGGTCTACTTAAAATGCATAGCAATATTTAGTTTGACTTTGTATTATCGGTCAAACTACGTTGACTTTTCCGGTGGTCAGTTTTTGTGAATTTGATTGGGACATTCACTGAAAATCTATGGCCTAAGGCTAGAATTCAATTTGGTAGTTTTTGGAATTCGCCCAATTTCATTGTCAAGTTCATCTGGCTATTGCCTGGTAGCTATTGCGCGAGGGGTTAGCTGGTGCTTACAGTGAATGTGGGGAGTTTCTCTCATTTGATTGAAATTCTTGCTAGCCATGGCATAATAGATTTGCTAATATATTGGTACCTAGTTTTTTTTTTTTTTGGACTTGGGTCAAAATTTATCCTCACAGCTTGGCAACTAACTTCGTGGCTTTTCGTGAGGTGTTACATGTAGCTGAATGCTACCTGTGAGTTTACATAGTGAATACATAAACTGCTGGTGTTCATTCTGATTTGGTGAGTACACTGTACAAATTGGTGAGTACACTGTACAAATTGAATTGACCTCATATTCTGTGGTGGTCAATATACACTCATATTCTGTGGTAGTCAATATACACTGTAAACCTTGATGGTGTACTCAATGGTGACTTACACTGTAAAAAGGGTGAGTGGTCATTGTTGCTGAAATACACTCAGTATTTTGGGAATAATTTATTTTGAGTTTAAATAAACGGTCAATATTTTGGTGGTGGGATGTTGACAAACTTGTACCATATTTAATCAGATTTTGATCAGTTGATTGTTTGGTGTTTATTACAATAAACTCAGATGGTATTTTGAGATTTGAGTGTTGACATATCCACACTGCACTCAATTTGATTGTGGTCTGGTTGTGTTAAGTGGCACCATCTGATTTTGATTGAGAGTTTAGTGTTTATTCAAACACATTCTTGGGTTTACTTTGAAAAATAAAAAATAAAATAAAATTTTCTTTTGAGTGTTGACATATCAACACTACACTCAATTACATAGTGGTCTGGTGGTATCAAGTGACACCATCTGATTTTGGTAGAGTGATTGGTGTTTATTAAAACACACACTCTTACATTTAGTTGAAACAAAAAAAACAAAAACAAAAAAACAATTGGTGTAGCATCAACATTGCACCCGATTAGAGTGTAATCGGGTATTGTTGGGCAACACCAGTTGATTTTGGGATTTGAAGGTCATTTATTAAATAGGCAACCATAATTTAGTGGGTGATTGCAAAATGCCAACTCGGTGAGTTTTGATCCTATTCATTTTGGGAAATAGACTTTGATAACTAGGTCACATTTGGTATTGATTGACATCATTTGATGATTGTTTAGTATTCAGCGCCCGTGCTATTGAGCCATTAAGCACTAACTGGGCTACTAGTGACATCGATTATTTTGTATTTTATTTGGCTTGGTTTGTTTCTAGTTTTTGGACTTCACAGGGAAGTTGCAACAACACGTTGATTGCGGTAACGCGTGATGCACTTGTTTTGAAGGTCTTGTTCTTTTTCATTTTTCCTGATGGGTTTGAGTTGAATTGTCACACTAGAACGCATTGACTGCGGTAACGTGTGTGCGTTCAGCTCATAAGTGCTTCATTTTTTTCATTTGTTTCAGTGAGTTTCTGGATTGGAAACTCACTAAGTGTGAGTAGTTGACACAACTACTTAGTTCTGTTTTATACAGAAAACAGAATTTATTGTGTATCACAGCCATTGCTGTCAAGTTGGTTGACCGGTAAATTTTGAGCTGCACATTTTATTTCTCCTGCGGCTTGGTTGGAATTTATTGTAGCCAGATTTGTACCATTGGAGGCGAATCTGGTTGATAGGATTTTGGCAAATCAAGTAAGGCAGGTAAATTTATTTTATGGCAGCCATTTTGGAAGTGAGTATTGCGGTTTATTGAATATTTTCATTTACATTTTTGTGGAGTCTCGCAATTCACACCATGACAGAACTGGTACCAGTAGACATATCGACAGCACATATTGAACAAGTCCATGAGAATTCCTTGATGGAGAATTCTCTTATTAGTGGGGTAGATGGTTCCAGTTGTCCCGAGTATGTTTCAGAATTAATTGAAAAACATGTAGGGGAATTGCGAACTGAGATGGAAAATCACATTCAAAATTTAAGGGGGGAAAGGGAATCTGTTGTTCAGAGTCTCTCTCAGAGCTTGCGAGAATGTGCTAACAGGATCGGTCAGCTGGTATCTAACGAGGGTGAATGTGTTACCAGAATCGATCAGCTGGCAACTAACCAGAAAAAATGTGTTACCAAAATTGGTCAGCTGGTATCTAACCAGGAGGGGATCTCTGAGTGCATGAGAGAATGTGTTCAGAATGTTAGTAAATTGGAGAGCTGGGTGGGAACGGAATTGACAGGGATGGAGACTAGATTAGGGGCAGGGGTAACCAACTTGAGTGAACAACTGGGAATGATTATGACAATGATGCAGGATCAGGGGATTAGTCCAATGGTTAGAGGGGTGGGGGCTGATGCTAGTTCATTGCAAACTGGTGGCAGTGCGGTTAGGCTGACAACGGGTAATGATGAGCAGGAAAATTTGTCTGTGGTCAATGTTGTGCAAACGCCGGGGTTGGGGGGTGGGGAATGCAATGCTGGTGAGGGTGCACAGCATGCACATTATATGGATGCAGGAGTGGTGAATGCTTGAGGGGTCAGGGCATCGTCAGAGGGTGGAGCACCTTTCTGTGCCCATCTCTGACCCTTTCGTCCCTTCACATAGTACGGTTGGGGAGAAGCACAAAGGTAGCCATTCCTCCCCATCCATTGATCATTCTGGCATTGCTCATGGTCATCAGGACAAGGGAGATAATTTAATAGGGTCCAATGTTTCGCAGCCTATCCGGCAACATAAAGCGAGTTGGAGATCACGTCGACTTCTCCGTGGTCCTCGAACAGTACGCTGGCGTAGCCGTAGCCCTTTAACATCACGTGGCCGTAGCCCCTCGGCATCACCTTTTACACGTAGTAGCAGCCGTCCACTTCCGAAAACATTAGGTTTTTCCGGCGATGCCAAAGGTTGGTCGCCGTTTAAGATTAAATTTGAATTAGAAGCTCAAGATCGGAAGTGGAGCAAGGCAAAATCTCTAAAGCGTTTGACTGAGTGCATGCATGGCAAGGCCATCGAGTATTACTCTTTCCTACCGAAAGCAGTTTGTAATTCTTTTGATGAGCTGTTTAAAGCCTTAGACAAACGGTATGGCGATCTCGAGACTCCTCAAGCAATCCGACATCGGTTGCAGGTGGAGGAGCGAGGGGCCAATGACACTTTGGCTGATTTTGGTTACAGGTGTGTTCATTTAGCTGTGAAGGGGTATCCGGGGGCTCCACGTGAGTTAGTCGAATCGATAGCTGTGGAGCAATTTTTCAAAAGTTGTCATGAACCACAGGCTGTAGTTTTGTTTGCTATGGAGAAAGACCCCAAAACTATTCAGGAGGCGTTGACATGTGTGAACGCCTCACTGTATAATCATCAAGCTTTGAATGTAGCAGGGGTGTGGAAACTAGAGTCTGTGGGAGGGGATTTTTTACGGGAGGGTCGGGGTGAGTCTCCATTGAGACTTGTTAATTCTCCCGAGCTACCGGTAGCTAGTGAAGCCCCTATTAACAGAGTTACCTGTTACTCGTGTGGGAAAAATGGGCATAAGAGTTTCCGATGTCCCCAAGTACAATGCCATCTTTGTCACCAATTAGGACACATAAGTCGAAGTTGCCCCGTTCGCACTAATCTTGATGGGTTGGTTACCACGGGAGGACCTTCCTTGTCAGATTGTGCCGGGTCGACTGCTGCCGTTCGAGGCGTTACCGTGTCTGGGGCTCGGAAGGGGGCAATGGTAGTTCCGGTCAGGGTCGGGTCCGTTCCAGTGAGTGCGAAAGTGGATACTGCTTCTCAGGTAACAGTGATGAGCCCGGAAGTTAGGGCTTACGGGACTGTCATCCACTCCCATTAAGCTAACTGGTGCATTTCAGGGTACGGCCAGTATGGGAATGTTGGTTCGACAGGTACCCCTTTCCATTGCAGGGTTTAACTGTTTTGGAGACATGGTTGTAGCCCCGGTGGTTCAGGATTTGTTACTGGGCTCGGACTTTCTGTCCGCTTACGGCTGTGTCGTTGACTTTAGGAAGAAGGCCCTGGTTATTGGGAACATGGGGGTTCCTGCAGTAAAATGTTGATGCATGATGACCGGTTTGGACAGTGCTTCAGTTTAGTTCTCTTTTAGCATTGGTAATGTTAGGGGGCAATGCAGATTGACAGTGGGCATTGGCATGTGGTGCCATGTAGCACACTGGTTTGAGTTGATTTTGATGTTGATGTCTTTGTATTTTGATGTAGGTGATGTG
This sequence comes from Hanleya hanleyi, assembly GCA_036873755.1. Classification (NCBI taxonomy): domain Eukaryota; kingdom Metazoa; phylum Mollusca; class Polyplacophora; order Lepidopleurida; family Hanleyidae; genus Hanleya; species Hanleya hanleyi. Next base: position 49,112 of record JAVTVY010043862.1, read on the forward strand.
GCATTTTGGTTTGATGTTGTGTCGGTTGTTCTTTTTGGGGGGAAAGATAATGATAAAATGATAAAATGTCTGACAAGAAATCTGTGATATGTGTGGATGTTGAATAGTGATGTGGGGTGTTGGATAATGGTGTGTTGGTTGATTTGTGATGTGTGGACCTATATTTTAGAATGATCACTTTTGGTAGATTGAGTGTTCAGTAGAGTGTGGTGTGTGTACCTATTTTAGAACAGTTGGTGTGTTGGGAGAACATGTGATGTTTGTTGGAAAAATGTGAAGTGTGTGTTGCGTGGTTGTGTGATGGAGATATGTTCAACTTTTTAGGGAGTTAGGAGAAAGGCTCGAGTGAAAGTGGAGTGAATGGGGTTGTGGAATGGTGGTTTGGGTTAAATTTTATCTGTGGGTTCAACCCTCACGGTTGGCACATCATTCGGCAATGGTTAAATGGTGTTAAATGTAAGTTACTTGGACGCTATATGAATTTTTGCCGAGGAGAGTGCGAATTGTGAGGGATGATTTAACAAGGGGAGAGAATGACGGGGCAATCCATGTTGGAGACGCAGGGTCAGGGAGTTTGTGGCCACAACTCTGCTTGTGTCTTCTCTATGGAAGCCCCAGTGAGTTATGCACCGGTGTATGTCATCCCGGTTTAAATTTAATGAATCAGGGTCTGAAATAAAAGTCAGACATCGGACAAGCCTCGACCTTGTTTGGTTAAATGCTCGCTGTGAAGCATTATGTCTGATCAAATTCGGGGATCATTTTGGATATGTTTATTCAGACCCTGGCTATTTAATCATTGGCAATGCGGTAACATCAGCAACGCAGTGCACTTCTGTTCAATGGATTCCGATATTCCTTTTGGTTCTGCAGTTTCATCCACATGTTGAGTTGACGTGTTAGCGGCACCTTGTGCACGGGTGTTTCACATGCGTTGATTCTTCATGTGTGTGTCTCTGTTGATGAATACAGAGGATACTGGTTTCCTGAAGCCTTGAGCTATATGAGTAGTCCCACAATGTATGGAGGACTGACAGGCAGTTACTGTATTAGTCAGACTATGTTCGTTAGCCAGTCACTCAACTACTGAGAGACTGAGTGTCTTGCAGTTATTGCCTAAGTCAGACTATTCTTGATGGGATATCTGATATAGCCAGTCCCTCTAGTTACTTGAGTCTGGCAGTTATTTCTTGGTCAGCCTGATTATAGCCAGTCTTTCAATTTATCAGGGACTGATAGGTTTTCAAACTGAGCAAGCTCTCAACGAGTGCTGACCATCGAAAAGTTATTGTCGCTATTGTCGTTAGTCAAAACTTGATAGACTGTCTGATATAGTCAGTCCCTCAATGTAGGAGAGTCTGGCAATTACTTCATTAGTCAGTCTGTTTCTTGACAGGCTGTATAGTGTAGCCAGCCTCTCAATTTAAGAGGGGCTGACAGATTATAAAATGTCAGGTGCATTTTGTCACTTATTCTCGGACTGTCTGATATAGTTGGTCCCTCAATTTAGGAGAGTCTGGCAAGTATTTCCTTAGTCAGTCTGTTTCTTGACAGGCTGTATAGTGTAGCCAGCCTCTCAATTTAAGAGGGGCTGACAGATTATAAATTGAGTGAGCCCTTAATTTATGAGGGGAAGGGGAGGTTGGGGGGAAAGGTAGATTCCAGAGTGAGTCGGACTGGTACCAAAAGTGGGCCAGTTCGCTCCAGCACCTTTGGGTCTCCTTTGGGAATTTAGAGGTCTGCTGAAAAATCGACCTGAGGGTTGGGGTTAGAGATCAGCTACCATGATCTGGGGTTGGGTATTTTATTGTCGGACTAATTTTATGTAGATTGTTCCTATGGTATGTCCGGTTTTTAGCCCAGTTCAAAGTAGAGAAAGCTTTAGGTACAGTTCCGTACTTTTATGGTATGTTTTTGATCATTGGGAATACTTTGCTGGAGTTTTAGACTCTGTCAGTCGCTGGTATGCCCTTCCCCAAAAAAGAAAAGGGGGAAGGGTGTAGTGAGAATAGGTTTTCTCACTGTCTTATCAGTTTAGATAAATAGACTGTTGACGAATAGTGTCAGATTATTGCAGGGAAGTGCTTTATTATAGAGTTATCTCCCCTGGTAGAGGGCGCTGATGGCGCCGATTGCCCTCTAGCCAATGAGAGTAACTCGCGGGCTTCAAAAATAAGCCAGAGAAGATACTGGACCTTGGACTGACAAGACGTGATAGACTGCTTCTCTCAGTGTTTTAACCGGCAGGTAAGCCTGTCTCCTATACTGGCTGATATCCATGTAGGTCCAATGTTTGTCCCACTGGGAAACCTACTTCTATACATTTGCGGTATGGTTGTTTTGATTTGTTTTTCACGTCTCGTCATTTAGAACACGATGGAAAGGTCCCGGAGCGAAACGGTGAAATTTTTGGAAAAAGTCACCGAGGCCTGGGTAGGCCTATACTGCATGGCTATGGGTGTATAGGTCCATACGGGGTGGACGTTTTGGGGTCTAGGTGAGTCCCTAATGATCCGATGGGGTCGTATGAGGTCTTATTTTGAAGGTGTCGTGGAGGAGCATCCGACTGGACTAATAGTTCGTCCGTGGTCAATAGTCTGCGCATGCGCAGTCTGGCCCGTAGTATAGAAAGCAGGCATTTTGGGGGGTATGTGGGTGTGTGTTTGGGGTAGAGATGCACCGCTATGGGTCCGAATGGGTCGTGGAAGGTGTCAAAGTGAAGCTTGTGTGGGGTAGAGTCAGAATGGCGTGGTTTTAAATGCAAGTCGCGTCAATCTGCGCATGCGCAGTTGGTTGTAGTAAGTAAAGTGGTCATTTTGGGGTAGTGAAGGAAGGTATTTGGGGTAGAGATGGACCATCCTTGGTTCAATGCGTCCTGGAAGGTGTCATGTTGTAGCTCTCTGGGTGTAGACTTCGATTTGAGGGATGTCCACGTCATCTGTGACGTCATCGGTGACGTCATCGGTACGAGTAGTAGCGAAAGTGGACATTTTGGGGCAGTGAAGGAAGGTATTTGGTGTAGAGAGGGACCATCCTTGGTCCGAATGCGTCGTGTGATGTGTCATTTTGTAGCTCTTGGGGTGTAGACCCCGATTTGAGGGATGTTCACGTCATCTGTGACGTCATTGGTGACGTCATCAGTACGAGTAGTAGCCAAAGTAGACATTTTGGGGCAGTGAAGGAAGGTATTTGGTGTAGAGAGGGACCATCCTTGGTCCGAATGCGTCGTATGAGGTGTCATCTTGTAGCAACGCCCGCCAACGCCAAGCTTAACGCTTCAACGCCCTGGTGAAATAGCTCAGAAGTTCTGATTTTCTAGATATTCCATGGAATTGTCACTAATTCTTCGAAATGCAGTGACGCCCGTCAACGCTCGTAGTTACGCCTTAACGCTCTAACATAACGCCTTGACGCCATGATATAGACCGGAGAGAGAACAACAACAACAACAAGGATGACACATGAGAGAACAACAACAACAAGAAGTTTTTTCATATAGTTTATTTTCCCCAATGTTACATCATACCCACGCTGGGGGAGCCGCGTTGGGTATGTTTACAACTCAAAAAGACTCTTGCCCAATCAGAGGCCACCATTTGCATCTGTCATATTCGTTCCTGTCCGTTAGATGTATTCTTGTCCAATCAGAAGTCGCCATTTCAGAAAGTTCCATCTTCGGCCATGTTCGCTCTGAACCGTTTTTTCTAATCATCGCCGGACAGGCCTGGATATTCCTCGGGCAGCATGTCCTGAAACAGTTGTTTGCGCATTCTGATCGCATTTTCCAGGGCCTCGGTGGGTGGTAGCCCCATAGCCTCTTCCAAGTGACGCTTGGTCTTCATGATGGACCTGTGCGTGGGATCGCCTTTCATTTCAAGCGGTAGTAAGGTATACTGTTCATAGATCGCCATGGCTGTTTTCCTGATGCGGGGGCGCATTTGGGTGTACGTCTGTTGTAAATTATCCTCTCCGGCGTCCTCAATCGCTGCAGCGTAAGTATTGATAGCTGCTGTCACAATACGATCCCAGAAGGTAGGTTCTGCCTCACTTTCCACGGACGTATGCTGACTATCTGAGGTCAAGCTCCCCGCATCACTAGATAGACTCTCGGCAATCTCTGTTTCGGTATCAGTCGGTACACTCTCAGCAGTCTCTGTATCAGCATCCGCCTCAACGGACTCCTCAGAGTCTTCAATCCCATGTATATTTTTCTGGTGTCGCATCATATCGTAATGTCTGGTGAACGTGCGTTCGCACTCAGAGCAAGTATAAGCCATGTTGACGGTTGAACGTCGACTGTGCGTGTTTTTGGAAATACGCTCGCTTTTATAGACAGTAACGCCCATCAACGCTTAGCTTAACGCTTCAACGCCCTGGTGAATTAGCTCAGAAGCTCTGATTTCCATGGAATTGACACCAATTCATCGAAATGCAGTGACGCCCGTTAACTCCCGTCGTTACGCCTTAACGCCCGTCTCAGCGCCTTAACATACTTTCTTAACGCTTTAACATCGTTTAATGATGCGTTCGAACAAATGTTTCTTTTGTGCTATTGCTCTGACATACGCCGCTTTCCAGTTCATGCCCGAGGTTTTCAACATCGACGCTGTTCTTTCAATTTCCATATGGACTGGGTCCTTAGCCAACAATTTCATATGGGTCAGTAAGTCGGCATACCGCTGACGTAAAGCCCGTCGTAGTCTGGGTGCCAATCTGTTATGGGCTAAAATTGCGGCTTCCTCTTTCGTATACCCTTTGCGTTGAAACTTTCTGTGACCTCCAACATCTCGCCCATCTCGGCGTCCATACTTTCTTTGAACAAATCCTTCCATAGCCTCGAGTTCACATTATGTTCTTCAACCTCGGGTTGGTCCTTCACGGTTGGGTGATATTCTGGGACTGGAGGTATGAAGAAGGCCCGCTGTACGGGGGTGGGTTGCTGCTTCACCAAATGTGGACTCAGTGGATGGTGTAGGGGCTGTGGTGATCCCTCGCCGGGTAGCAGGTGGGTCGTCAGCCGGCGATCTTCGGGGGTATGGGCTTTTAAATCTACGAACAGGTAGCCATACGGACGACTTGTCGCTTCTTGAAACGCCTGCATGAAATGGTCGATGTTCTGAGGATAAATTCGACTACCAAACACACGAATTTGTGCTCTGTCGATGGGGTTGGAGAACAACACAAAGTATTGGCAGTTCAAGGCAATATCTCTGGACGCCTTCCCTTGAGGAAAGAGATTCTGGGTCAAATAGATGACGGACAGATTGCGATGATGGGACCCTTTGGTGAATAGGTCGGCGATTTTCGAATTGTCCTTGGCTGCACTCATCAGATCATCTAGCACTACCACATTGGTCTGCTCGGGGTCAAAGTAATACGGTTCGTCTATGTCGTGACGAATCCCTGGGACGAAACTCACATTCTGTAATCGCGTAGTTTCGTAGGCGGGCTGCCATTTACTATAACACCAAACAACACGTGTCGGAGCTGGGGTTGCCACACCTTCCTCTAAGAACTTCATTACCCAGGACGTCTTTCCACATGCCGTAGGGCCGCTCACCGTCATCGTATAGGGATGCTCTACTGCACTTGTTGGACCTATAGCGGGACTCGGCGGTGTCTCTTGGTTGTGTTTGCCTTGAATGTGCCTGAGCATACTATCGCGACGAGAGAAGGTTCTCTGACAGAACGTACACGTACACATGTTGATCTGTCGACCAATACATAAGGACTGATGAGGGACACATGTTCATTCTTATATGTACAGACACCACCACCAACACCACCACCACACACTACCACACACACACACACACAAACACACACCCACCACCACCACCACCACCACCGCCGCCACCACCGGGCGTTGACGGACGTCAACGCCCGGTGGTGGTGGTGGGAGCTCCCGTGTGGCAGAGTTCTTGGAGCTCAAAGCCTGTGGAGCTCAGAGCTCGGAAGTGACATTTGCATCATTCTTATATGTACAGACACCACCACCAACACCAACACCACACACTACCAACACCCACGCACACCACCACCACCACCACATTCCACCACCACCACCACCACCGCCGCCACCACCGGGCGTTGACGGCCGTCAACGCCCGGTGGTGGGGGTGGGAACTCCCCTGTGGCAGAACTCTTGGATCGGACCTCTTGGAGCTCAAAGCCTGTGGAGCTCAGATCTCGGAAGTAACATTTGCATACGACCTCTGTGAGGTCACTTCCGCTTCCGTTCACTTGACCGGAACTGACCTTTGACCCCTGCGCGCAATTTTTTTCCGGTATTGTTAGCGCGCGCAGGGATCAAAGGTCAGTTCCGGTCACGTGAACGGAAGCGGAAGTGACCTCACAGAGGTCGTATGCAAATGTTACTTCCGAGATCTGAGCTCCACAGGCGTTGAGCTCCAAGAGCTCCGATCCAAGAGTTCTGCCACACGGGAGTTCCCACCCCCACCACCGGGCGTTGACGCCCGTCAACGCCCAGTGGTGGCGGCGGTGGTGGTGGACTGTAGTGGTGGTGGTGGTGAGCGTGGGTGGTGGTAGTGTGTGGTGTTGGTGTTGGTGGTGGTGTCTGTACATATAAGAATGATGCAAATGTCACTTCCGAGCTCTGAGCTCCACAGGCTTTGAGCTCCAAGAGCTCCGATCCAAGAACTCTGCCACACGGGAGCTCCCACCACCACCACCGGGCGTTGACGCCCGTCAACGCCCGGTGGTGGCGGCGGTTGTGGTGGTGGTGGTGGTGGTGGGTGTGTGTGTGGTAGTGTGGTAGTGTGTGGTGGTGGTGTTGGTGGTGGTGTCTGTACATATAAGAATGAACATGTGTCCGTCATCAGTCCTTATGTATTGGTCGACAGATCAACATGTCGTGTACGTGTACGTTCTGTCAGAGAACCTTCTCTCGTCGCGATAGTATGCTCAGGCACATTCAAGGCAAACACAACCAAGAGACACCGCCTAGTCCCGCTATAGGTCCAACAAGTGCAGTAGAGCATCCCTATACGATGACGGTGAGCGGCCCTACGGCATGTGGAAAGACGTCCTGGGTAATGAAGTTCTTAGGGGAAGGTGTGGCAACCCCAGCTCCGACACGTGTTGTTTGGTGTTATAGTAAATGGCAGCCCGCCTACGAAACTACGCGATTACAGAATGTGAGTTTCGTCCCAGGGATTGTTCACGACATAGACGAACCGTATTACTTTGATCCCGAGCAGACCAACGTGGTAGTGCTGGATGATCTGATGAGTGCAGCCAAGGACAATTCGAAAATCGCCGACCTATTCACCAAAGGGTCCCATCATCGCAATCTGTCCGTCATCTATTTGACCCAGAATCTCTTTCCTCAAGGGAAGGCGTCCAGTGATATTGCCTTGAACTGCCAATACTTTGTGTTGTTCTCCAACCCCATCGACAGAGCACAAATTCGTGTGTTTGGTAGTCGAATTTATCCTCAGAACATCGACCATTTCATGCAGGCGTTTCAAGAAGCGACAAGTCGTCCGTACGGCTACCTGTTCGTAGATTTAAAAGCCCATACCCCCGAAGATCGCCGGCTGACGACCCACCTGCTACCCGGCGAGGGATCACCACAGCCCCTACACCATCCACTGAGTCCACATTTGGTGAAGCAGCAACCCACCCCCGTACAGCGGGCCTTCTTCATACCTCCAGTCCCAGAATATCACCCAACCGTGAAGGACCAACCCGAGGTTGAAGAACATAATGTGAACTCGAGGCTATGGAAGGATTTGTTCAAAGAAAGTATGGACGCCGAGATGGGCGAGATGTTGGAGGTCACAGAAAGTTTCAACGCAAAGGGTATACGAAAGAGGAAGCCGCAATTTTAGCCCATAACAGATTGGCACCCAGACTACGACGGGCTTTACGTCAGCGGTATGCCGACTTACTGACCCATATGAAATTGTTGGCTAAGGACCCAGTCCATATGGAAATTGAAAGAACAGCGTCGATGTTGAAAACCTCGGGCATGAACTGGAAAGCGGCGTATGTCAGAGCAATAGCACAAAAGAAACATTTGTTCGAACGCATCATTAAACGACGTTAAAGCGTTAAGAAAGTGTGTTAAGGCGTTGAGACGGGCGTTAAGGCGTAACGACGGGCGTTGACGGGCGTCACTGCATTTCGATGAATTGGTGTCAATTCCATGGAAATCAGAGCTTCTGAGCTAATTCACCAGGGCGTTGAAGCGTTAAGCTAAGCGTTGATGGGCGTTACTGTCTATAAAAGCGAGCGTATTTCCAAAAACACGCACAGTCGACGTTCAACCGTCAACATGGCTTATACTTGCTCTGAGTGCGAACGCACGTTCACCAGACATTACGATATGATGCGACACCAGAAAAATATACATGAGATTGAAGACTCTGAGGAGTCCGTTGAGGCGGATGCTGATACAGAGACTGCTGAGAGTGTACCGACTGATACCGAAACAGAGATTGCCGAGAGTCTATCTAGTGATGCGGGGAGCTTGACCTCAGATAGTCAGCATACGTCCGTGGAAAGTGAGGCAGAACCTACCTTCTGGGATCGTATTGTGACAGCAGCTATCAATACTTACGCTGCAGCGATTGAGGACGCCGGAGAGGATAATTTACAACAGACGTACACCCAAATGCGCCCCCGCATCAGGAAAACAGCCATGGCGATCTATGAACAGTATACCTTACTACCGCTTGAAATGAAAGGCGATCCCACGCACAGGTCCATCATGAAGACCAAGCGTCACTTGGAAGAGGCTATGGGGCTACCACCCACCGAGGCCCTGGAAAATGCGATCAGAATGCGCAAACAACTGTTTCAGGACATGCTGCCCGAGGAATATCCAGGCCTGTCCGGCGATGATTAGAAAAAACGGTTCAGAGCGAACATGGCCGAAGATGGAACTTTCTGAAATGGCGACTTCTGATTGGACAAGAATACATCTAACGGACAGGAACGAATATGACAGATGCAAATGGTGGCCTCTGATTGGGCAAGAGTCTTTTTGAGTTGTAAACATACCCAACGCGGCTCCCCAGCGTGGGTATGATGTAACATTGGGGAAAATAAACTATATGAAAAAACTTCTTGTTGTTGTTGTTCTCTCATGTGTCATCCTTGTTGTTGTTGTTGTTCTCTCTCCGGTCTATATCATGGCGTCAAGGCGTTATGTTAGAGCGTTAAGGCGTAACTACGAGCGTTGACGGGCGTCACTGCATTTCGAAGAATTAGTGACAATTCCATGGAATATCTAGAAAATCAGAACTTCTGAGCTATTTCACCAGGGCGTTGAAGGGTTAAGCTTGGCGTTGGCGGGCGTTGCTACAAGATGACACCTGATATGACGCATTCGGACCGAGGATGGTCCCTCTCTACACCAAATACCTTCCTTCACTGCCCCAAGATGTCTACTTTGGCTACTACTCGTACTGATGACGTCACCAATGACGTCACAGATGACGTGAACATCCCTCAAATCGGGGTCTACACCCCAAGAGCTACAAAATGACACATCACACGACGCATTCGGACCAAGGATGGTCCCTCTCTACACCAAATACCTTCCTTCACTGCCCCAAAATGTCCACTTTCGCTACTACTCGTACCGATGACGTCACAGATGACGTGGACATCCCTCAAATCGAAGTCTACACCCAGAGAGCTACAACATGACACCTTCCAGCACGCATTGAACCAAGGATGGTCCATCTCTACCCCAAATACCTTCCTTCACTACCCCAAAATGACCACTTTACTTACTACAACCAACTGCGCATGCGCAGATTGACGCGACTTGCATTTAAAACCACGCCATTCTGACTCTACCCCACACAAGCTTCACTTTGACACCTTCCACGACCCATTCGGACCCATAGCGGTGCATCTCTACCCCAAATACACACCCACATACCCCCCAAAATGCCTGCTTTCTATACTACGGGCCAGACTGCGCATGCGCAGACTATTGACCACGGACGAACTATTAGTCCAGTCGGATGCTCCTCCACGACAGCTTCAAAATAAGACCTCATACGACCCCATCGGATCATTAGGGACTCACCTAGACCCCAAAACGTCCACCCCGTATGGACCTATACACCCATAGCCATGCAGTATAGGCCTATGGGCCTACCCAGGCCGCGGTGACTTTTTCCAAAAATTTCACCGTTTCGCTCCGGGACCCTTCCCATCGTGTTCTAAATGACGAGACGTGAAAAACAAATCCAAACAACCATACCGCAAATGTATAGAAGTAGGTTTCCCAGTGGAACAAACATTGGACCTATACCCCCATAACCCGTATATGGGTCTATATGGGGCTATATGGTACTTTTTCAAAAATTTCACCGTTTCGTGTCGGGACACTTCCTATCATGTTTGTCTTGAGGAGACTAAGAAAACAAATCCAAACCACCATACCGCAAATGTATAGAAGTAGGTTTCCCAGTGGGACAAACATTGGTCCTATACCCCTAGTATGGGACTATATGGGTCTATATGGGGCTATAGACAGACCTCGAACTTTTTTCAAAAATTTCACCGTTTCGTGCCGGCACACTTCCTATCATGTTTGTCTTGACGAGACTAAGAAAACAAATCCAAACAACCATACCGCAAATGTATAGAAGTAGGTTTCCCAGTGGGACAAACATTGGTCCTATACCCCCAGTATGGGACTATATGGGTCTCCCTGAACTTTCTTCAAAAATTTCACCGTTTCGTGCCGGGACACTTCCTATCATGTTTGTCTTGACGGGACTAAGAAAATAAATCCAAACAACCATACCGCAAATGTATAGAAGTAGGTTTCCCAGTGGGACAAACATTGGTCCTATACCCCTAGTATGGGACTATATGGGTCTCCCTGAACTTTTTCCAAAAATTTCAACGATTCGCTCCGCGACATTTCCTATCATGTTTGTCTTGACGAGACTAAGAAAACAAATCCAAACAACCATACCGCAAATGTCTAGAAGTAGGTTTCCCAGTGGGACAAACATTGGTCCTATACCCCTAGTATGGGACTATATGGGGGTGTGGGTGAATGGGGCGTGGAGGATGATAGGACATGTACAGACCTGTCTGTGTCGTTCATCTCCGTGTGTCTTTTCGGTATTCTCCATTTTCCCACAATGGCGTTCACCTCCGTATTTCTCCGGTCAACGTATTCGCCATTTTCCCACAATGGCGGTGTATCCGCCATTGTGGGGTTTTTCCCACAATGGCCATCACCTGAATGGGGCGTGGGTCATGATAGGACATGTACAGACCTGTCTGTGTCGTTCATCTCCGTGTGTCTTTTCAACGTATTCGCCATTTCCCCACAATGGCGGTGTATCCGCCATTATCCGCCATTTTCCCACAATGGCGGTGTATCCGCCATTATCCGCCATTTTCCCACAATGGCGGTGTATCCGCCATTATCCGCCATTTTCCCACAATGGCGGTGTATCCGCCATTATCCGCCATTTTCCCACAATGGCGGTGATTTTCATAATATGATTATGTGATCAACACCAAAAACAATATCGCTCAGCTGCTTTACACCGTTATTCCACCCTGAAAACGTAGACTATAATAGACTTTATATGAGTATTTGTTGCCAAATACAATGGGTGAACTCCTCTTCCATGATTAGAATGCTGTGATTTATGTTTGTTGACGTAATACTGAAACTGGAACATGGAAGTGTTATTCATTGAAATTCACACGGTATCGATACAACTTTTCTTGAATATGTTCACAAGGGTCAAGCATTGTACTATAACTGGAAGGTCGAAATGCCCCAATAATCTGTAAGAATACATGTTTAATACAACAAATGCTACATTTCGCTTTAACAAATATATTATTAATATTCATCGGTTTGTGAAGTGCATATTTTGTAAAATTCTTTCACCTAAGTTTTATTGCTTAAATTCAATGTTCAATATCTGCTTCCACTTATGCCTTGTGTGTGTGTGTAACAGGCTTGCCTATAAGATAGATATTCTATCACAGTTAAATATATTTAAAGATAATGCATTGGGAGTTGATTGTACTATTTACGAGTAAGTTGGAAACCCCAATCGACCCCATGCTGGGTAATCTTGAGTCGGGCTCAATACACTGTCGGTCATACACCGTTTAAGCGGCAGTCAAAAGACGGCTGGCACCTGTGTTCAGCCAAGCATGCAGTAATATACCTCGGCGCCATCTAGCGGCCAGTTAGCAGAAATTACTATCCATATTTCGGTATGCTTCCTTCAAACCCTCAAAATGCCTACTTTGGCTACTACTCCTACTGATGACGTCAGCAATGACGTCACAGATCATGCGGAGATCCCTCAAGTCGTGGTCTAGATACCGAGGGCTTCACTTTGACACCTCACACGACGCATTCGAACCAAGAATGGTCCCTCAATCGCTCAAGCACACCCTCACGCACCCCAAAACGCCCGCTTTCGCTACTACTCCTACTTTTGTATGTATGGTCCCTGTGTGACGTCATACCCAACAAATAGTGATATTATCTTGTAAATATTCGATGCAGCAATCAATGCTGAATAATATGTGGCCAACATTATTAAGATTGGATAATAATTATGGAAGATAAGACTATTCTTATAACCCTACTCCCTATTGTCACAAAAATTGTACTTATTAACACAGGAGTAATTTCAAAGTGATTAAAAGGGTAGTGAGTCCCAGTTTATCGACTGTTAACAAATTGTTTCTTATTTGACATGTCCTAAAGCACATAAAAAACATAGTTTCGGTCTGTGGGGGGGGGGGGGGGGGGGTGCAAGGTGAGCCCTAGTAGCTCACGGACTAATTGAGCCAGTGAGATGAACCTGAACATTTGTATTTTTAATAAGTTTATTGTATTTAATTTTGTTGTGATGAAATAATTATGCTCGATTACAACTTAATCATGTTTGATATCAGTATTAATTCCCAATTATCCTGAAATTGATAGCGAAGAGGGGAAGGTTTATGTTACACTGAACAGGCTTAATTCTGTCGAAACCAGCTACTGATACCAGGTTATGGAGTTGGGATGTCTGTATCATTTAGGGCGATCCCGCTCTCTAAAATGGAGGTAAAAAGGTCATGTTTGCTCAATAAATCAGTTTACATAATGAACTCCGCAAAATCCTTTTGCGACGTACACATTCATATATATCCCCATCAAATGGTAGTATAAAAAAATTGTCATCTATCTAATTTGCATAATAATAGGCCAAATATATGTCATGCTGTTGAAACAACATTGACTGGTTCTCCAAATGGCACAATGATTTTAGGACATGGAACAATAGATAGATCAATGTGCCTGAAGTTTTGGAGCATTGGTTAGGAAAGAATCAAATGTTACCGTTATTGAACAAAAATGACCTGTTTTACCTCCATTATAGAGAGCAGGGCTCACCTAATCTGTATGTTTTAACCACTGACTGTGTTTTTGTGTCCTTCAGATAGACATTTGGTGCAGCAACAGGCACCCAATTTGGTTTTATGTATAGTTTGAAACATGTTTTTTTTATCTTTCTTAAACAAAATTAGGTTTTGCTATGTTTTAAAACACGTGAATAAAGCTTGAGGGCTGTTCACAGAAGCCTTTCAAGATCCTTTAAAGAAATACATTTGCCGGGTCTGCATGATCATAGCAATCACATTAATTTAACATGATGTGGCTTTGTGAAACTAACTAAGTAAATAGATTGACACATGCTCCTGCTTCCTCATATTAATAATCCATTTATAATCCTTATTTGTCATATTTTTATGCATGGCGTTTTAGCCAGTATAACATAATTGTCATGGTTATGGTAATATCTTCATCCGTGTAACATGAAGAGGATTTCCGAAAAATAAATTCACTGATGTGTGACCGGCTATAGCTTCGAGTACAAATTTCAGATTATTACGGTACGTTTTGATTTCAACCTATGCTTAAAGGATACTGAGCCCTCCTGCACACACTTTTACACACCCTCTAAAATTTATGTGTCTTTATACATCCAAAAGTTACCCCATACCTATGCTAATGTACATTTTTTGTTACAATCGCATTTCATAAGTATTTCAAATATATAAGTGTATTCACTGTAAACCTGTATGTTGTTAAGATATTCGGATTTAAAAAAAAAAATTTAATTTATAAAATTTAATTTTAATTTATTAAAGAACTATTTTCCAAAAAATATTCAACTTATTGTAATCATCATTTCTCGTAGGGGAGAACTCCAACATGAAATCTGTGTGTCAGTTTTATCGATTTTGATCTAGTTCTCATTCTATTGACATTTAAAGGAATATTTCTTCACAAAATTGAGCAATTCACAGTTTTGAACTTTGAAGTTGAATTGATAGTCAATAGAATAAGAACTAGACCAAAATTGACAAAACTGAGACCCGGATTCCTGTTGGAGTTATCTTCTACAGAAAATGATGATGTAAGTTGCGATAAGTTGAATATTGTTTTTGAAAATAGCCATTTAAAAAAGCTAATTTTTTTAAATTAATTTTTTTTTACATTCGAATACCTTCAAAACCTACAGATTTACAGTGTACAGCAATCCAGAAATGCGCTTTCAACAAATATGTACATTACCATAGCTATAAAGCATACTTTCAGCTGTATAAAGACAAATTCTAGAGGGTGTGTACACATGTCTGCAGGAGGGCTCAGTATCCTTCACTTGATGTGATATTTAAACTAGTGATATATTTTCAACTCAAAATCGCACAAATGATCATTAATGTTAGCATAATGGCCCTTTTCTCTAAATAGTAGGGTAAGTTTACAGACCGAAATCAAAATCTACTACAGAATTTACCACAGAAGCAACACAGCCGTTAGTGCACACTGAATAGACCTTTCATTCAAGATGTTCCTTACTGTCCACAAGTGTCTTTGAAGTAACTTTAAAGTGTGGCCATATTTTAACCTTGAAGTGCAACGCTCAGTCAGAAGTGTGCTTGCAGTGTGGGTATTGTTTTGTGGCAATGCCATATATGAAGTCACTTGGAAGTACTTTTGAAGAGTGCCTCAAATATGTTAATACGGTACTGCAAAGGCACTTCATCCACACTTCCACAGAAGGGTAACCTTCAAAGGCACTTCTGAAGTGCTCTTGAAGTACCTAATTAGAATATATGAGGCACTTCAATGTCCTTATATGGCAAGGCACTTCATCCACTCTTCTACAGAAGGATACTTTTCATATGCGCCTCTGAAGTGCTCTTTAAGTACCTTATTAGTATCATAGCAAATTCGTGTAATGAAAGGTATGTAGCCACGAGATATTTATACTTTCCCGGAAAAGAAGACACAAATATATGTTTGAGCACAGAACTTTTATTTAGAGAAAGCACTTGGAGTGAGACAAAACAGTACATCATAAAATAAAGTATATCTGTGGAGACGCCCATTGTTCTTGATGTGATATGGATCCTCAACTTTTTCTTGTGTATCTTTGTCCTAATCTAGGTAAACCAAAATGGTATAGACCTTTTCGTAATCCAGCTATTTTGCCCGAAAACTGGCTAGTGATGTCAAGTGAAGGCAGCTCACTAGCACATGCATGTTAACTAGAAGCAAACTGCTCACATATCATAATATAATCGAGCAAAACTCTGTTAATATTCATCCGATTTTGAAGAGATGCCAGATCCACCGGACGGGAATTGATGAATATGAGATTGAACCGGTCTGATGGATAAGAATGTCCTGGTGATTAGTGTCCTTTCTCATATCATCTATTTTCTATTGCTACCAAGGACGGACACTTGTCCCCAATGTGGAGAAACGTGTCCTAGCTGTGTTGGGAGATAGGATCCGGAGTAGTATAGAAAGGGGAAATTGACACTCACTGACCTAAACAAAATTGCATATCGTGGCGTGACGTGGCGATGACGTCACAGAGGTCAAGTTCACTATAGTTTCGGCAAAGGGTACATCCGGTCACGTGACCGGAAGTGACACCGGGGATGTATTCCGCGGTATTCCTCCGCGGTGATGCGGTCAGGTCTGGTGGTGATGCGGTCACTTCCAGAGAGAAGCTTCCACATACAGGAAATAGTTCCATATCAACGACACTTCAAATACGTGGCGAGTCTCCTGAATAGCCGGGAATGGCCGGTGGATTGATAGCGGTAGTCGATTGATAACTTGAGGTCGAAGAGAATGTGTGGGTGTTCTACCCGGCGCAGTAGACAATGACCTGGCACCGCGCCAGTGATCTGACACCGTGACAGACGTCATGGAGAATTACCCGGCCCTGTGGGCAATGACCTGGCACCGTGCCAAAGCCGTGATGTCATCGCTCTATACCGGGCCATGGGAAAACCCCTGTTCTTTTTGTAGATCATTACGTCAGATCATTACATCATAGGAAAAGGTCAAAGGTTACATCCGGGTCAAAAGGTCAAAGGTCACTTCCGGTCACATGACGGCTCAGCAAGAGTTATCTTCCGCTCCATAAGACCCCAGTGACTTCCAATGTTAATCTCCGGGGCATGCTTGAGGTAGGAGTATTTGGGTGATCATTTTTTTTCTTGTGGATTTTACTATGGGGTGTGGAACCATGTTTTCTTTGTCTCGCGATGTAGAACACGATGGGAGGGGTCTCTATGCCATGTGTTGAATTTCGCTGAAAAGTTATGACGCATACGCAGTAGGCAGGCAGATCGAGTTGGACCTTTTGGGGTCTAGGTGGACCCATAGTGGTCCGATTTGGGTCGTGTGAGGTGTCATAGTGAAGCACTGGGAGCGTCCAACTGGATGGATGTGAGGTGGGAATATCTACGCATACGCAGTAGAAAAGGGGTATTTGAATGGACGTTTTGGGGTCGAGATGGATCAATAGTGGTCTGATTGGGCCGTGTGAGGGGTCATAGCGATGCATTCGCGGGGGATCATCCGACTGAACTAGTGTGTCGTCAGTCTTCAATATTCTGCGCATGCGCAGGTAGGGGATTATGGGAAAATGGCATTGGAACGGACGTTTAGGAGTCGAGATGAACCCATAATGGTCCGAATGGGTTGTGTGGGATATCAGTTTGGGGTAGCGTCCAATTGGACTGGTGTGAAGTAAAAGCAGCACAATGGTGCGCAGACAGGGAATTGTGGGAAAAGGGCAATGGAATTGACGTGTTGTGGTCGAAGTGGGCCCATAGTGGGCGTACTGGGTCGGGGAGGGTATCAATGTGAAACGCTCCTCCAGGCAGAGGAGGGTGGGTACATGTTTTCACAGAAAAAAACGGACTCGTGAGTCCTAGAAATAGGAATGTTGTTGTTGTTGTTGAGATAATGTAGTCCCTCAATTTCGAAGAAGTAAAAATCAAGAGGAGTAATTTAGTTGTCCCTTAGGTACCGTTCAAAATTTGTCTTGTGGGGGGGAGGGGGGCGGGGCGGTGGAAATTCAGCTGATGACCCTAAGCTATGTGTGACCCCCCTCCTTTGGCTGAAAGGTTACCAGTGACCCCCCCTCCCCCCATCTCCCTACTAACACACACCCGATTGCACTGTGGAATTATATTAAGACCGATTGAAAACTAGCTAATAATACGAAGAGCTTTTCGTTGATACAGTGGCAGGGAACGTGACACGGTTCTGCACTACGGCGTAATAACTGTGAGGAGCTCGGAAATTAAATTTTGTATGACGTATTTATTCGCATTCACCGGTTTGAGGTAAAATTATGTCATACTGCATCATGATGATAGATAATACTACATACAACCGCTCAGGGAAACGATGGGGTTGTGTTTGTCATACTGACACAGAGATAAACTTTATAAAAATACGAATTTATCCGCCATGATTAATTTCATGCATTCACCATGTCGGCCTCGTCATAAAAACCCTGCAAAAAATGAACGGCGTTTTATAATATCATAAAACTATTAAAATTATTATATTTTATAATATTATCCTCATCATGACATTAACTACCGTCAGTGCAACTTGTCTTGTAGTACGTCACAATTTATTTCTTCAACTTTGGGGCAGCATAAATTATTGAATGGTTTGTTTGTCTCAAAAGGCGAGCTATATTCATTTAGCTAGTCAATGTCCACATCATACCGTACATGGTGAAACTGCACTGCATCTGGTTGTGTTTAGATAAAGGATTTGCTACATGCACTGTGTACTGACTCAAATCTAGCTGGTATGAATAGGGGCCTAGCTGTTAAATGTTAATACATTCTGAGAAGAGTAAATATGACGATGAAGCCATTTACCAGCCTCATGTCCTACAACACTACATGTGTTTTACAGAGCTGAATGCTAACAGAACATAGGTCTACGGTACTGTATGTTGTATAGGCTTATG
The DNA here is from genome assembly GCA_036873755.1 of Hanleya hanleyi. Taxonomy (NCBI): domain Eukaryota; kingdom Metazoa; phylum Mollusca; class Polyplacophora; order Lepidopleurida; family Hanleyidae; genus Hanleya; species Hanleya hanleyi. The sequence continues at coordinate 67,441 of JAVTVY010043862.1, forward strand.
ATAAACCATAGAGGCTGCTGTTCTAGTAGGCTCCATGGATAAACAAAGCCCTGTTCTGATACATGCGTTTCCTGATCTAAAGTCCACCCTGGTTCTTCGATCTATGAAATTCATAGAGAACCTCAAGAAATGCTAGCTGCTTAATAGCTGTCCATTTATCACCCGTCTTCTAAAGGTGTTCGACTATTTCGATTGATTCCAAGTTATTGATGACCCCTCCCCTCTACACACAGTCTGGTTACACATGACCCCCCGTCGTAGAGCTTGAAGTTATTGGTGACCCCCCTCAAATTCTACCCTCGGGATCAATTTTGAATGGTCCCTTAGTAGTGAAGAAAATAGAAACCCAGTATATTTGCCATGTGACCTTTGTAGAGAGTTTTACAGTAAAGCCCTATCTGAACGCCATAACACCCTGTCTTAACGCATGAACGCCTTATCGTAACGCCTTAACGCCCTATCTTAACACCTTATCCTAACGCCATAACGCCGTAGCATTCCAGTGTTTCATCTTTTGCGCGAGATTGTGCCATACTATTATATAATACTAATGCATCGACAAGGTGTATGTATCAATCCATTCACACCAGAGAATAAAACATGGTGGTCCCCGATGATGTCATCGCTATACACTGTACGGAGTGTTTAGTGGGGAAAACACCTGTTTTGTAGGTCATCGCTCTATATGTCAGGGAAAAATTTTCGCGAATTTTCTGGGGAAACCCTGTTCTATTTATAGATCACGCGGGAGTAGTAGAGAAAAGGGAATTTCGGAGATGCAAAAGAGCTTGGGGGAGATGAGGGTCTTGTTTCTTCCGACTACCTGGTAGAGTTACCTGTGTGTGCGTGTGTGGAGGAGAAGGACTGCCCGAAGACGCTTAGGACAAACGGATCAGAGTGAACATGGCTGAAGATTGAACTTTCTGAAATGGCAACTTCTGATTGGACAAGACCATACTTGAATTGAAAACATACTCAACGCGGCTCCCCTAGCTTGGGTATGCTGTACATTGGGAAAAATAAACTATATGAAAACTTGTGAACGTGTTGATCTGTCTTTCTGTCATTCCAATCATGGCATTAAACCGTAAGGGATTAGCTATAGAAGTCGTTAGGGCGTTAACCCCATCACTCCTCCTCCTCTTTCTCCTCATCCCCCCCTTCCTTCTCCTCCTCCACACACGCACACACAGGTGATTCTACCGGGTAGCCGGATGAAACAATACCTTCATCCCCCCCAAAAGTACTTTTGCACATCCCTTTCTCTACTACTCCCGAATGATCTATAAATAGAACAGGGTTTTTTCCAAGAAAATTAGCGAAAAATTTACTCTGACATATAGAGCGATGACTTACAAAACGGGGTTTCCCCAGCTAAACACCCCGTATAATGTATAGCGATGACATCATCGGGAACCACCATGTTTTATTCCCTGGTGTGAATGGATTGGTACATACACCTTGTCGACGCGTTAGTATTATATAATAGCATGGTACAATCTCGCACAGAAGATAAAACACTGGAATGCTAGGGCCTTGAGGCGTTAAGAAAAGGTGTTAAGATAGGGCGTTACTGCGTTACGATAAGGCGTTCAGATAAGGCGTTACGGCATTACTGTGAAACTCTCTACAAAGGTCACAGGGCAAATATAATGGGCTTCTGTTTTCTCTACTACTAAGAGGCAACTAAATTACTTCTCTTGATTTTTACTTCCCCGAATCGAGAGACTACACTATCTGAACAACCGCTACATTCCTATGGAAACATGCTCCCACCCATGACTTGATCGACCTGAAGGAGTGCTTCAGATGGATACCCTACCTGACCCAGTACGCCCACTATGGGCCCACCTCGACCCCCAAAAGTCAATTCCATTGCCCTTTTCCCGTCATTCCCTGTCTGCACATGCGCACCATTGCGATACTTTTACTCCACACCAGTCCAGTTGGACGCTACCGCATGAGACCTTCAAACTGACACCCCACACGACCCATTCGGACCAATATGGATCCACCTCTCCACAATTTCCTGCCTGCATGCATGCGCAGAATGTTGAAAACGGATGGCACACTAGTACAGTCGGATGGTCCCCCACGAATTCTTCACTATGATACCTCAAACGGCCCAATCGGACCACTATTGGTCCATTTCGACCCCAAAACGCCCACCTCGATCTGCCTGCCTACTGCGCCCTCCCATCGTGTTCTACAGCTCGAGATAGAGAAAACAAGGGGCCACACCCTATACCACAAAAACTTGAGTGTGACATTAAGCCAAATTCCCTCCCTCCCTCCCTCCCTCCCTATACCACAAATGTCCATGAGACGGTTCCCCATTGGAACTAACATTGTCCACTGCGCCGGAATGGACCCAACATGTCAACCCAAAACCTCCCTGAACTTTTCAGCGAAATTCAACACATGGCCTCGATACCCCTCCCATCGTGTTCTACATCGCGAAAACAAGGTGCCACGCCCCATAGTAAAATCCACAAGAAAAAAATGACCACCTCAATTCTCCTTCAAACATGCCACGGAGATTAACATTGGAAGTCACTGGGCTCTTATTTAGGGGCAGATAACTCTTGCTGGGCCGTCACTTGACTGGGACTGACCTTTGACCTTTTGACCCGGATGTGACCTTTGACCTTTTCCTATGATGTAATGATCTACAAATAGAACTGACGTAATGATCTATAAATAGAACAAGGGTTTTTCCTTGGCCCGGAGTAGAGCGATGACATCACGGCTTTGGCACGCTACTATTTTTCATGAAGTCTTTGGCACGTTGCCAGCTGGCACAATGCCAGGTCATTGCCCACTGACACTGAGCCGGATAATTTTCCATGACGTCTTTTGCACGGCACCCACTGCGCCGGGTAATTTTCCATGACGTCTTTAGCACGATGCCAGCTGCCACGGTGCCAGATTATTGACACTGTGCCAGGTCAATGCCCACTGGTCCGGGTAATGTTCTATGACGTTTTTGGTACGGTGCCAGATCATTGGCACGGTGCCAGGTCATTGATCACTGTTCCGGGAAGAACACTCACACGTTCTGTTCGACCTTAAATTAAGTTATCAATCGACCACCCCTATCAATCCACCGACCATTCCCGGCGATTCATGCGACCCGCCGCGTGTTTGAAGTACATGGGCCCATACGGCCCCTAGCCCCGGGTTAAGCGGAATTAGACACAAGTTACGAAACGTAACGCCATAGATCTTGCACGCTACGCGTGAAGGAGTGCTTCAGATGGATACCCTACCTGACCCAGTACGCCCACTATGGGCCCAACCCGACCCCCAAAAGTCAATTCCATTGCCCTTTTCCCCGTCATTCCCTGTCTGCGCATGCGCACCATTGCGATACTTTTACTCCACACCAGTCCAGTTGGACGCTACCGCATGAGACCTTCAAACTGACACCCCACACGACCCATTCGGACCAATATGGATCCACCTCCCCACAATTTCCTGCCTGCATGCATGCGCAGAATGTTGAAAACGGATGGCACACTAGTACAGTCGGATGGTCCCCCACGAATGCTTCACTATGATACCTCAAACGACCCAATTGGACCACTACTGGTCCATTTCGACCCCAAAACGCCCACCTCGATCTGCCTGCCTACTGCGCCCTCCCATCGTGTTCTACAGCTCGAGATAGAGAAAACGGGGCCACACCCTATACCACAAATGTCCATGAGAGGGTTCCCCATTGGAACTAACATTGTCCACTGCGCCGGAATGGACCCAACATGTCAACCCAAAACCTCCCTGAACTTTTCAGCGAAATTCAACACATGGCCTCGATACCCCTCCCATCGTGTTCTACATCGCGAAAACAAGGTGCCACACCCGATAGTAAAATCCACAAGAAAAAAATGACCACCTCAATTCTCCTTCAAACATGCCACGGAGATTAACATTGGAAGTCACTGGGCTCTTATTTAGGGGCAGATAACTCTTGCTGGGCCGTCACTTGACCACGACTGACCTCTGACCTATTGACCCGGATGTGACCTTTAACCTTTTCCTATGATGTAATGATCTACAAATAGAACTGACGTAATGATCTATAAATAGAACATGGGTTTTCCCTTGGCCCGGAGTAGAGCGATGACATCACGGCTTTGGCACGCTACTATTTTTCATGGCGTCTTTGGCACGTTGCCAGCTGGCACAATTGCATATCGTGGCGTGACGTGGCGATGACGTCACAGAGGTCAAGTTCACTATAGTTTCGGCAAAGGGTACATCCGGTCACGTGACCGGAAGTAACACCGGGGATGTATTCCGCGGTATTCCTCCGCGGTGATGCGGTCAGGTCTGGTGGTGATGCGGTCACTTCCAGAGAGAAGCTTCCACATACAGGAAATAGTTCCATATCAACGACACTTCAAATACGTGGCGAGTCTCCTGAATAGCCGGGAATGGCCGGTGGATTGATAGCGGTAGTCGATTGATAACTTGAGGTCGAATAGAATGGGTGGGTGTTCTACCCGGCGCAGTAGACAATGACCTGGCACCGCGCCAGTGATCTGACACCGTGACAGACGTCATGGAGAATTACCCGGCCCTGTGGGCAATGACCTGGCACCGTGCCAAAGCCGTGATGTCATCGCTCTATACCGGGCCATGGGAAAACCCCTGTTCTTTTTGTAGATCATTACGTCAGATCATTACATCATAGGAAAAGGTCAAAGGTTACATCCGGGTCAAAAGGTCAAAGGTCACTTCCGGTCACATGACGGCTCAGCAAGAGTTATCTTCCGCTCCATAAGACCCCAGTGACTTCCAATGTTAATCTCCGGGTCATGCTTGAGGTAGGAGTATTTGGGTGATCATTTTTTTTCTTGTAGATTTTACTATGGGGTGTGGAACCATGTTTTCTTTGTCTCGCGATGTAGAACACGATGGGAGGGGTCTCTATGCCATGTGTTGAATTTCGCTGAAAAGTTATGACGCATACGCAGTAGGCAGGCAGATCGAGTTGGACCTTTTGGGGTCTAGGTGGACCCATAGTGGTCCGATTTGGGTCGTGTGAGGTGTCATAGTGAAGCACTGGGAGCGTCCAACTGGATGGATGTGAGGTGGGAATATCTACGCATACGCAGTAGAAAAGGGGTATTTGAATGGACGTTTTGGGGTCGAGATGGATCAATAGTGGTCTGATTGGGCCGTGTGAGGGGTCATAGCGATGCATTCGCGGGGGATCATCCGACTGAACTAGTGTGTCGTCAGTCTTCAATATTCTGCGCATGCGCAGGTAGGGGATTATGGGAAAATGGCATTGGAACGGACGTTTAGGAGTCGAGATGAACCCATAATGGTCCGAATGGGTTGTGTGGGATATCAGTTTGGGGTAGCGTCCAATTGGACTGGTGTGAAGTAAAAGCAGCACAATGGTGCGCAGACAGGGAATTGTGGGAAAAGGGCAATGGAATTGACGTGTTGTGGTCGAAGTGGGCCCATAGTGGGCGTACTGGGTCGGGGAGGGTATCAATGTGAAACGCTCCTCCAGGCAGAGGAGGGTGGGTACATGTTTTCACAGAAAAAAACGGACTCGTGAGTCCTAGAAATAGGAATGTTGTTGTTGTTGTTGAGATAATGTAGTCCCTCAATTTCGAAGAAGTAAAAATCAAGAGGAGTAATTTAGTTGTCCCTTAGGTACCGTTCAAAATTTGTCTTGTGGGGGGGAGGGGGGCGGGGCGGTGGAAATTCAGCTGATGACCCTAAGCTATGTGTGACCCCCCTCCTTTGGCTGAAAGGTTACCAGTGACCCCCCCTCCCCCCATCTCCCTACTAACACACACCCGATTGCACTGTGGAATTATATTAAGACCGATTGAAAACTAGCTAATAATACGAAGAGCTTTTCGTTGATACAGTGGCAGGGAACGTGACACGGTTCTGCACTACGGCGTAATAACTGTGAGGAGCTCGGAAATTAAATTTTGTATGACGTATTTATTCGCATTCACCGGTTTGAGGTAAAATTATGTCATACTGCATCATGATGATAGATAATACTACATACAACCGCTCAGGGAAACGATGGGGTTGTGTTTGTCATACTGACACAGAGATAAACTTTATAAAAATACGAATTTATCCGCCATGATTAATTTCATGCATTCACCATGTCGGCCTCGTCATAAAAACCCTGCAAAAAATGAACGGCGTTTTATAATATCATAAAACTATTAAAATTATTATATTTTATAATATTATCCTCATCATGACATTAACTACCGTCAGTGCAACTTGTCTTGTAGTACGTCACAATTTATTTCTTCAACTTTGGGGCAGCATAAATTATTGAATGGTTTGTTTGTCTCAAAAGGCGAGCTATATTCATTTAGCTAGTCAATGTCCACATCATACCGTACATGGTGAAACTGCACTGCATCTGGTTGTGTTTAGATAAAGGATTTGCTACATGCACTGTGTACTGACTCAAATCTAGCTGGTATGAATAGGGGCCTAGCTGTTAAATGTTAATACATTCTGAGAAGAGTAAATATGACGATGAAGCCATTTACCAGCCTCATGTCCTACAACACTACATGTGTTTTACAGAGCTGAATGCTAACAGAACATAGGTCTACGGTACTGTATGTTGTATAGGCTTATGATAAACCATAGAGGCTGCTGTTCTAGTAGGCTCCATGGATAAACAAAGCCCTGTTCTGATACATGCGTTTCCTGATCTAAAGTCCACCCTGGTTCTTCGATCTATGAAATTCATAGAGAACCTCAAGAAATGCTAGCTGCTTAATAGCTGTCCATTTATCACCCGTCTTCTAAAGGTGTTCGACTATTTCGATTGATTCCAAGTTATTGATGACCCCTCCCCTCTACACACAGTCTGGTTACACATGACCCCCCGTCGTAGAGCTTGAAGTTATTGGTGACCCCCCTCAAATTCTACCCTCGGGATCAATTTTGAATGGTCCCTTAGTAGTGAAGAAAATAGAAACCCAGTATATTTGCCATGTGACCTTTGTAGAGAGTTTTACAGTAAAGCCCTATCTGAACGCCATAACACCCTGTCTTAACGCATGAACGCCTTATCGTAACGCCTTAACGCCCTATCTTAACACCTTATCCTAACGCCATAACGCCGTAGCATTCCAGTGTTTCATCTTTTGCGCGAGATTGTGCCATACTATTATATAATACTAATGCATCGACAAGGTGTATGTATCAATCCATTCACACCAGAGAATAAAACATGGTGGTCCCCGATGATGTCATCGCTATACACTGTACGGAGTGTTTAGTGGGGAAAACACCTGTTTTGTAGGTCATCGCTCTATATGTCAGGGAAAAATTTTCGCGAATTTTCTGGGGAAACCCTGTTCTATTTATAGATCACGCGGGAGTAGTAGAGAAAAGGGAATTTCGGAGATGCAAAAGAGCTTGGGGGAGATGAGGGTCTTGTTTCTTCCGACTACCTGGTAGAGTTACCTGTGTGTGCGTGTGTGGAGGAGAAGGACTGCCCGAAGACGCTTAGGACAAACGGATCAGAGTGAACATGGCTGAAGACTGAACTTTCTGAAATGGCAACTTCTGATTGGACAAGACCATACTTGAATTGAAAACATACTCAACGCGGCTCCCCTAGCTTGGGTATGCTGTACATTGGGAAAAATAAACTATATGAAAACTTGTGAACGTGTTGATCTGTCTTTCTGTCATTCCAATCATGGCATTAAACCGTAAGGGATTAGCTATAGAAGTCGTTAGGGCGTTAACCCCATCACTCCTCCTCCTCTTTCTCCTCATCCCCCCCTTCCTTCTCCTCCTCCACACACGCACACACAGGTGATTCTACCGGGTAGCCGGATGAAACAATACCTTCATCCCCCCCAAAAGTACTTTTGCACATCCCTTTCTCTACTACTCCCGAATGATCTATAAATAGAACAGGGTTTTTTCCAAGAAAATTAGCGAAAAATTTACTCTGACATATAGAGCGATGACTTACAAAACGGGGTTTCCCCAGCTAAACACCCCGTATAATGTATAGCGATGACATCATCGGGAACCACCATGTTTTATTCCCTGGTGTGAATGGATTGGTACATACACCTTGTCGACGCGTTAGTATTATATAATAGCATGGTACAATCTCGCACAGAAGATAAAACACTGGAATGCTAGGGCCTTGAGGCGTTAAGAAAAGGTGTTAAGATAGGGCGTTACTGCGTTACGATAAGGCGTTCAGATAAGGCGTTACGGCATTACTGTGAAACTCTCTACAAAGGTCACAGGGCAAATATAATGGGCTTCTGTTTTCTCTACTACTAAGAGGCAACTAAATTACTTCTCTTGATTTTTACTTCCCCGAATCGAGAGACTACACTATCTGAACAACCGCTACATTCCTATGGAAACATGCTCCCACCCATGACTTGATCGACCTGAAGGAGTGCTTCAGATGGATACCCTACCTGACCCAGTACGCCCACTATGGGCCCACCTCGACCCCCAAAAGTCAATTCCATTGCCCTTTTCCCGTCATTCCCTGTCTGCACATGCGCACCATTGCGATACTTTTACTCCACACCAGTCCAGTTGGACGCTACCGCATGAGACCTTCAAACTGACACCCCACACGACCCATTCGGACCAATATGGATCCACCTCTCCACAATTTCCTGCCTGCATGCATGCGCAGAATGTTGAAAACGGATGGCACACTAGTACAGTCGGATGGTCCCCCACGAATTCTTCACTATGATACCTCAAACGGCCCAATCGGACCACTATTGGTCCATTTCGACCCCAAAAAGCCCACCTCGATCTGCCTGCCTACTGCGCCCTCCCATCGTGTTCTACAGCTCGAGATAGAGAAAACAAGGGGCCACACCCTATACCACAAAAACTTGAGTGTGACATTAAGCCAAATTCCCTCCCTCCCTCCCTCCCTCCCTATACCACAAATGTCCATGAGACGGTTCCCCATTGGAACTAACATTGTCCACTGCGCCGGAATGGACCCAACATGTCAACCCAAAACCTCCCTGAACTTTTCAGCGAAATTCAACACATGGCCTCGATACCCCTCCCATCGTGTTCTACATCGCGAAAACAAGGTGCCACGCCCCATAGTAAAATCCACAAGAAAAAAATGACCACCTCAATTCTCCTTCAAACATGCCACGGAGATTAACATTGGAAGTCACTGGGCTCTTATTTAGGGGCAGATAACTCTTGCTGGGCCGTCACTTGACTGGGACTGACCTTTGACCTTTTGACCCGGATGTGACCTTTGACCTTTTCCTATGATGTAATGATCTACAAATAGAACTGACGTAATGATCTATAAATAGAACAAGGGTTTTTCCTTGGCCCGGAGTAGAGCGATGACATCACGGCTTTGGCACGCTACTATTTTTCATGAAGTCTTTGGCACGTTGCCAGCTGGCACAATGCCAGGTCATTGCCCACTGACACTGAGCCGGATAATTTTCCATGACGTCTTTTGCACGGCACCCACTGCGCCGGGTAATTTTCCATGACGTCTTTAGCACGATGCCAGCTGCCACGGTGCCAGATTATTGACACTGTGCCAGGTCAATGCCCACTGGTCCGGGTAATGTTCTATGACGTTTTTGGTACGGTGCCAGATCATTGGCACGGTGCCAGGTCATTGATCACTGTTCCGGGAAGAACACTCACACGTTCTGTTCGACCTTAAATTAAGTTATCAATCGACCACCCCTATCAATCCACCGACCATTCCCGGCGATTCATGCGACCCGCCGCGTGTTTGAAGTACATGGGCCCATACGGCCCCTAGCCCCGGGTTAAGCGGAATTAGACACAAGTTACGAAACGTAACGCCATAGATCTTGCACGCTACGCGTGAAGGAGTGCTTCAGATGGATACCCTACCTGACCCAGTACGCCCACTATGGGCCCAACCCGACCCCCAAAAGTCAATTCCATTGCCCTTTTCCCCGTCATTCCCTGTCTGCGCATGCGCACCATTGCGATACTTTTACTCCACACCAGTCCAGTTGGACGCTACCGCATGAGACCTTCAAACTGACACCCCACACGACCCATTCGGACCAATATGGATCCACCTCCCCACAATTTCCTGCCTGCATGCATGCGCAGAATGTTGAAAACGGATGGCACACTAGTACAGTCGGATGGTCCCCCACGAATGCTTCACTATGATACCTCAAACGACCCAATTGGACCACTACTGGTCCATTTCGACCCCAAAACGCCCACCTCGATCTGCCTGCCTACTGCGCCCTCCCATCGTGTTCTACAGCTCGAGATAGAGAAAACGGGGCCACACCCTATACCACAAATGTCCATGAGAGGGTTCCCCATTGGAACTAACATTGTCCACTGCGCCGGAATGGACCCAACATGTCAACCCAAAACCTCCCTGAACTTTTCAGCGAAATTCAACACATGGCCTCGATACCCCTCCCATCGTGTTCTACATCGCGAAAACAAGGTGCCACACCCGATAGTAAAATCCACAAGAAAAAAATGACCACCTCAATTCTCCTTCAAACATGCCACGGAGATTAACATTGGAAGTCACTGGGCTCTTATTTAGGGGCAGATAACTCTTGCTGGGCCGTCACTTGACCAGGACTGACCTCTGACCTATTGACCCGGATGTGACCTTTAACCTTTTCCTATGATGTAATGATCTACAAATAGAACTGACGTAATGATCTATAAATAGAACATGGGTTTTCCCTTGGCCCGGAGTAGAGCGATGACATCACGGCTTTGGCACGCTACTATTTTTCATGACGTCTTTGGCACGTTGCCAGCTGGCACAATGCCAGGTCATTGCCCACTGACACTGAGCCGGGGGTCCAGTATACTTTTGGTATATCATTATGTTTGGTTGGAATACAAATACCCCGTATAATGTATAGCGATGACATCATCGGGGACTACCATGTTTTATTCTCTGGTGTGAATGGATTGGTACATACACCTTGTCGACGCGTTATTATTATATAATAGCATGGTACAATCTCGCACAAAGGATAAAACACCGGAATGCTAGGGCCTTGAGGCGTTAAGAAAAGGTGTTAAGATAGGGCGTTACTGCGTTACGATAAGGCGTTCAGATAGGGCGGTAAGGCATTACTGTGAAACTCTCTACAAAGGTCACAGGGCAAATATAATGGGCTTCTGTTTTCTCTACTACTAAGAGGCAACTAAATTACTTCTCTTGATTTTTACTTCCCCGAATTGAGAGACTACACTATCTGAACAACCGCTACATTCCTATGGAAACATGATCCCACCCATGACTTGATCGACCTGAAGGAGTACTTCAGATGGATACCCTACCTGACCCAGTACGCCCACTATGGGCCCAACCCGACCCCCAAAAGTCAATTCCATTGCCCTTTTCCCGTCATTCCCTGTCTGCGCATGCGCACCATTGCGATACTTTTACTCCACACCAGTCCAGTTGGGCGCTACCGCATGAGACCTTCAAACTGACACACCACACGACCCATTCGGACCAATATGGATCCACCTCTCCACAATTTCCTGCCTGCATGCATGCGCAGAATGTTGAAAACGGATGGCACACTAGTACAGTCGGATGGTCCCCCACGAATGCTTCACTATGATACCTCAGACGACCCAATTGGACCACTACTGGTCCATTTCGACCCCAAAACGCCCACCTCGATCTGCCTGCCTACTGCGCCCTCCCATCGTGTTCTACAGCTCGAGATAGAGAAAACGGGGCCACACCCTATACCACAAATGTCCATGAGAGGGTTCCCCATTGGAACTAACATTGTCCACTGCGCCGGAATGGACCCAACATGTCAACCCAAAACCTCCCTGAACTTTTCAGCGAAATTCAACACATGGCCTCGATACCCCTCCCTTCGTGTTCTACATCGCGAAAACAAGGTGCCACACCCGATAGTAAAATCCACAAGAAAAAAATGACCACCTCAATTCTCCTTCAAACATGCCACGGAGATTAACATTGGAAGTCACTGGGCTCTTATTTAGGGGCAGATAACTCTTGCTGGGCCGTCACTTGACTGGGACTGACCTTTGACCTTTTGACCCGGATGTGACCTTTAACCTTTTCCTATGATGTAATGATCTACAAATAGAACTGACGTAATAATCTATAAATAGAACAAGGGTTTTCCCTTGGCCCGGAGTAGAGCGATGACATCACGGCTTTGGCACGCTACTATTTTTCATGACGTCTTTGGCACGTTGCCAGCTGGCACAATGCCAGGTCATTGCCCACTGACACTGAGCCGGATAATTTTCCATGACGTCTTTTGCACGGCGCCAAATCATTGTCCACTGCGCCGGGTAATTTTCCATGACGTCTTTAGCACGATGCCAGCTGGCACGGTGCCAGATTATTGACACTGTGCCAGGTCAATGCCCACTGGTCCGGGTAATGTTCTATGACGTTTTTTGTACGGTGCCAGGTCATTGATCACTGTCGCGGGTAGAACACTCACACGTTCTGTTCGACCTTAAATTAAGTTATCAATCGACCACCCCTATCAATCCACCGACCATTCCCGGCGATTCATGCGACCCGCCGCGTGTTTGAAGTACATGGGCTCTTACGGTCCCTAGCCCTGGGTTAAGCGGAATTAGACACAAGTTACGAAACGTAACGCCATAGATCTTGCACGCTACGCTCGTATTTTGTTATCAGCATGCGATATGTATCGTCAAATTTGAGAAACTTTGAGTGGAGGCGCTTGGTGGTGTAGCCCTGTTTTATTAGTTTCTGCAACAATGTTTTGTGACGTTGATTAAAATCGTCACATTTAACGCAGGATCTAGCAAATGCTACTAGGCGTGATATGTATACGCCATATGCAGGTCCCGCTGGAATATTACTGTCCAGAAAGGGATAGTTTACGATGCCGAAATTGTAATCATCTCTTTTGTCATACAGTCGACGAGAGAGAAGGCCCACTTCATTTTTATAGAGATATAGGTCTAAATATAATGTGCCAGTAGGGTTATCTGTAGTTTCCTTCAAATCCAGTGAAGGTGGATATATATCCTTCACTGCGTCATTTATATAGCGATTATCCACAGCGAGAAGATCGTCTATATAGCGTTTGGTGAATGAGAAGGAACGGGCTTTGAATGGATCGGTTTTTGAGAGCGCCTGCATATAGTCATATTCATAAGAGAACAGATATAGGTCAGCCAACATAGGCGCACAATTAGTACCCATTGGAATACCTACATGCAGCTGATATATTGTGTTGCCAAATTTCACATAGATATTATTAATGAGAAATTCAAGCAACTCTATAAACAAAGAAACATCCCATGAATGATATCTCTTGTACGTAGTAGAGCTAAAGAATGCTTTATGGCATCCGACATTAATATATCTACGATCAGTTTTCTTGAACACAGATACTATTAATGAACTTAGACGGCCAATAAGGTCCTGATGAGGGATTGTAGTATAGAGAGTCGAGAAATCCCAGGTGGATACATGTCTATACGGTATGTGACCTTTAGCATCAAGTTCTTCCGTAAGAAATTTTGAGTTTTTCGATATCCACATACATTCAACGCCAGAGTTTTTAGAAATAGTGGCGCAATGCCTTTCCCAAAATGTTTTTACCTCCTGAAGGGCCCTCGTCAACAGGGTTGAAAGAAGCTTGGTGGTGCAGCTTCTAGAACCAGCTATGAATCTAGCTTTGTATGGTGTTTTATGCATTTTGGGGGTCCAGTATACTTTTGATATATCATTATGTTTGGTTGGAATACAAATACCTCTTTCCTTGAGAAACGTTTTGTGATTGTTAAATAAATCTTCCAGAGTAAATGCAGTTTGAGAGTAAGTAGACGTATTTGATTACGATATGTTTACACTCAATTCTTCAACCAGCACCTGGTAATAGTAATATTTACATATGAATATTATATTATTTGGAGCTTTGTCTGCTGGGACTATGACTATGAATTTACTCTGGAGATTTGCTAGAACTTCTTGCGAATTGGGGCTTCTCAGTACTTGTTTTGCTTGAGGAAGGGTACTTCTGTCAATATGGCGGATTGTTTCCACGACCTTGCTCTTGGTGAGGTCCAGCCAATCAGCGAGTACTGTAGGTTCAATTTTTTCTTGCTTAGACCAATCAATAACGTACTGTTCCAAAGCAGACAGGACTATCTTCTGGTCGGCCTTCAGATTTATATTTCTCGGCTCTCTATATTTAGGTTCCTTCATCAGGAGTAATCTTAGGTCCTTATAGCTCACTACATCAAGATCACCAGTCACAACATGTTTGCATGGTGTATAGATAAAGTTCGACGATTCACAATCACAACTATAGCCCCCCCGACGTGTATAAGTTCCAGTCAAACTCTTTTACAGCATTAGAGTAATTGAATATTTTGGTAGCTATAGATTTAGTATACTTATATGAAATGCAAGGAGGTTCTGTGAACTTAAAATAGTTTGGTACAGTGTTGCGTACCTCAGGATTATTCAGGATTCGAGGTAAATTAATAATGTCCAGTCCTTTATCTAAGTAGTTTAGTTTCAAGAAAAGCCGATCTTGGGATGTTTCGATTATGTTCACTGGACGATACAACCGAAAATACGCTATATCTTGACATACTTTAGTGATTTTGGGTGGTATTATATTTCCTGAAGACGCAGATTGTTGTATATCTCTGGCTATATGATTTAAAGCTCTCAGAGGTAACGCATACAGAACTGTACGTAAGTTATGTGTACTATTGGGTGTGTTAGTTAAACCCACAAAGTAATTTAAAATGATATGATCGTGAATCTTCGCACTATCAAACTTTCTCCAACCATGGCTGCGATGTCTCCGTTGATGGGGTTTAAATAGCTGGGTAATATTGGATATATTTGAACGGCGGTTTGTAGCATTGCCGAACCCACTGACATTATCATTTAAACCATACGGAAACATTGACCCAAGTTCTAGCATTCAGAATAGTTCCCGCCCTCGGGTTTTTCTCTCATATCCAAAGGGGGAATCCTTGGTAGATGGATAGACGATGTCTATGATCTGGATACTAAAGCTGTCCCAGCCATGGTCGGGTCCAGAAAAAAGCTTACCTATAAGCAATTGCTTTTTCCTAACGGATTTTCTGTGACCATTCACCCTAAGATGGAGTCTTTGGGTGGTCTTGCCAGCATACTATTGACCACACTTCTTACAGGAAACTAAATAAATACAGTTTGTAGTAGAACAACTAAGGTCAACATACGAGTTTACAGAATATGAGTTACCAGTTAACGCGGAACTAAATGACGCTGAAGTATTAAAGAGTGGACACTTGAGACATCCACATATAGAAATCTTGAAATTATTACATGTAGAATTCGGTGCTAAACAATCATCAAGCGCAATGTTACAAGGTTTGATGTCGTGACCTTGCTTTGCGGTCAGAAATATATCTGTCATTTGGATTGAAAAAGGTCTTAGTGCATTTTGAACTATTAGAGACTCGGCCGAGAAACCTGCACTAAGGTTCCTCGGGTCTGTCTTACTATATTTTCTTTCTGCTGTATCCATTATGAGTGTTCGGTGTGCAGGGGCCCGGCCTCGGGTGTAACTTGTCCACCAGCAGAATCCAGGCATACACAGGTTAAAATTACAAACGTCTGGTCCGTCATTCATAATTCAGCCGTCGTCCATTAGAGAATATCCGCGTCCATAATCAAAAGACATATTCCATATAACAGTATTAGCACCAAATTCAAAAAGACAATTAAAACCCTTACTAAGCTATCTGGAACTCTGCCCCCCGAATACGTCGTCAAAATATATTTGATAAATAGGTAGAATCTGTCATTGTACTCGTGAAGCCTAGCAAAATTTAGGTCATTTTTTTTCAAAGTTCAATAAAATTTTCATATCTATGGAACGGGAAGGGCTACGGAGATGAAACTTACGTTGTTGGATACCCGGGAGAGGGACACGTCGTTGGATCTGTGACGTCATAGTGACACCACAATCTTAATTAGACGGATTTTGGAAAAGTGATGGGTCCTAGAACCACTGGATAGCCCCGGACTACGCGCATGAGTTGATCGCCGTGATTTCATCATAGTGACGTGATAATCTAACTTAGACAGAATTTATGGAGACTTAGAAGTCTTCATATCTCAGAAACTTGAGAGGTTAGAAGAATGAATCCTGCGCCATCAGATAGAGAAAAGATTAGCGAATGTCAAAGCTCTTCACAAGATGTATTACCTGTGATCTACCTGTAATTCGTTAATTAATATACGATAATATCAGAGTAGGTAAAGTAGATTGGAATATCGGATTCCGGTTGCAAATTAACAGATTAGACATTTGCGGATTGTGTACGGTGTCTCTGTAGTATGGTACAACTATGCAGGCATACATCCGGGAGCGGCGAGGTCATCAGTTTTTCCCCGCACCGCGTCATAGACCCGCAAGACATATACGTATATCTATATCATGTATTGATTTTGCTCCAGAAAATACTGTACCATATACTGTATTTATGTACCTGGCCCAAGGTATACCAGAAACGATCAATACCATCTATTACCAGACTATATACGGCTCTGGGATTCGGATCAATACTGCACAAATTTCACTCGCACTAAACGTTCGTACACTTATATATATTTCATCTGCTCATAAATGAACAGTACATACCCGTTCGCGATTTACTGTATATTGAACAAGCATTTAGCTGTACATTTTACAACACGTTTTTATGCGATTCATAGAACTAGTTTTTATGCATTGATGTATTGTGAAGGAGGAGGAGGAGGAAGAGGAGAAGGAGGAGGAGTTGAAGGATGACTTGTACGAATATACGTCTTGGCGGTGAAGCATCGACATGACGAACAAATGTACCGCGTGTCAGAAATTTTTCGTCCCGATAACCTGATCAGACATTAATATATACACCAAATGGAGACTCAAGCTATCACAACCGTGACTCCATCGATATCAGAACATCCGTACCGTGAATCAACCGATAATATCAGAACATACGTATATGCATAAGCAGGAGAATCGATCTATGGCTCACCCAAGAGCATCAGAACATCCATTTACTATGATCGTCTGCGGCCCCACTGGTTGTGGGCAGACATCATGGGTTATGGAATTTTTGGGGCGTGCTAATATTGATCCCTCTCCAACACGCGTCGTATGGTGGTGTTACAGTCAATGGCAGTCAGCCTCTGAATCTACAAGTCTGAAAAATGTGAACTTTCTCCCCGGCGTGTCTCATAACATCGGCGAAGCGTATTAATTCGACTCCGGCCAAACTTATTGTACTGGACGATCTGATAGATGAGGTAAAGCACGAAAAAATTCACCAATTCACCGACCTGTTCACCAAAGGTTCGCATCACAGAAACTTATCCGTAATTTATCTGACTCAGAATCAGGAATCAGAATGAAGACCAAGCATCTGAAGATATCACCTGACGAAGCAGATATCCACTATCTGCGAAAGCTCGTGACCATTAAACTTAGTCTTAAAGGTCTCATCCTTTGTTATTCTTTTGGAGATATCACGTTATACCGCCACTATTTCGTTCTATTCAATAATCCTAATAATAGACAGCGAATTCACATGTTCGGGAGACGAATCTTTCCTCGGGATACGACACATTTCATGGCATTATTTCACGAAGCTGCATCTCGTCCGTATGGATATCTGTTACTAAATTTAAAACCCCATACAGCGGAAAATGACAGACTGGCTACCAATTTAATATTAGGCAAGGAGAAAATTGTGAAAGAAGAAGGACAACAACAACTATTACCCTATCCAACCCCAATTCATAATCCATCAGCACAAATTCAACTATGACGAAGTCATACATCCTGAGGAAATAGATCAACTTACCGATTGTGTGGAAAGAGATGTTCGGCAAACCTATAGGAAGAGATTATAGCTTTGAATTGGCGAGAGAAATAGCAATATACAAGCCAAGGTTATGACGAGGACGAATCTGGTGAAAAGGCTACGCAGGATTATATTCCAACGACGAGGAAGATTTTACGTCAAACATGCTACGAATTCCTTGGTAAAATACAAGCTACAAACTGATAATATTCATAATGAAATTTTGAAAACAAGACGTCTACAAAAGTTATACGACATAAACTACGAGGAAGTACTCGGACAGACGATTCAGATGCAGAAATGTCTAATCGATAGGTTAATTTATAGCGTTAGTAACATTAACGACGTGAGAAAAGCAGTGACATTGAGGACTCGGAAAACATCGATTCCGGAAAAAGACCCCAGTAGCAATATTAGTAGATAAACATTGAATAGTATGATAAATGCGGAATGATAGCCACAACAAATGCAATGTATTCATACAATATGATGATCGTTTTCTCTCATGATTTGTAAAGCAATGATATGAGTTAATGAATAAAGCGATTATTATTCAATCTTCGTATTGATTGATGGTATTGATTGTTTCTGGTATACTTGGGCCAGGTACATACATACAGTATATGGTACATTATTTTCGGGAGCAGAATCAATACATGATATAGATATACGTATATGTCGCGCGAGTCTATGACGCGGCGCATGAAATACCCCGTACCCTCCTCGCCCGGATGTACGCCTGTGCAGTTGTACTGTACCACAGAGAATCCGCCACAGTCCACAAATGTCCAATCTGTTATTTTGCAACCGGAGCTCAATATTCCAATCTACTCTACTTACTCTAGTATTATCGTATATTAATTAATGAATTACAATTAGATCACTGGTGATACAATCTTGTGCACAGCGATGACATTCGCTAATTACAAGCATTGTAGCTCTGAGTTCCTTTTATGCATTTCAGCATTTCAAACTCTCTTTCTCTATCCGATGGTTCGTGATTCGCTCTTCTAACCCCTCATTTTCTGTGATATAGAGACTTGTCTATGTTGGATTATCACGTCACTATGACGAAATCACGGCGATGAAGTCATACGTGTAGTCCGGGGCTATCCTACGGTCTAAGTGTCGGATCTAGGACCCCTCCCATGTTAGAGATATAGACTTTTCCAAAATCTAATTCGTACTATGACGTCACTACAACGCGTCGCTCTCCCGGGTATCCAACGAAGTAAGTTTCATCTCCGTAGCCCTTCCTGTTCCAGAGATATGGAGATTTTAATGAATTTCGAGAAAAAAATTTGATGTCAAAAGTTTTTTGGTAAAAAACGAAATTCCTAGGCTTCATTAGCTATCTTACCTATCGTAAGGGCATTAAGTGCTTAGCACAGTAGGGTTGAACACGCGGTAGATCAGTACACGCTGTAGATCAGTATCTGTTTCACTTCAAAATCATTCATGCGAGACGAACTGCGTAGTACGGCTATAAAGTAATGTCAAACCTCCATGGGACTACAACGTCCTATATTTGGTCGATTTATTTCGGTCCACATCTTCTACTTTCCTAGAACGCCGTGGCCAGAACATCCATCGAATGTTCGTTTCATATATAGATGACTCGTCGACTTACATATGACGTCATGCTGACCTACTGACCGAGAACGTCGTAGCTCGAACACCCATTTCTTATCTACTGGATGGCTGTTCAGCATGGTAATTTCTTTCTGAGATCGCACACGAATTCAGGTATAATATCAGAATATGAAGATGCATAAATTTGACATAAAATATGAAGATGCATAAACATTTTGATATATGATTCACGAGTATCAAATACTATACATTCTCTTCAATAAGAAATCAGCCCTATCCTGTTCGCAAATTATTTTATTGTATCTTTCCATTCCGTTGCTATATAAGAGAGCAAATTCCACCACTTGATTTAGGTAATTCTTGTCTGTGATCTACTTCCCAGGGATTCCAACAATTGCATTACCATATATCCATTATTTCTGCGCAAGCAAAATTGTGTTCCGAACCAGCTACAATGTATCTGTTATGAGTTTGTTTCATATGCAGCCATTTATATATCTGGCACGGCCGTTGACTCATCTTATGTACATATTCTCATTAGCCCCCCTCCCTCTTCTACAACCTGTGTAAATACGATAATCTGCTTAAGAGATATAATGAAAATATTGTCAATGTGTACAATGATGATATTACAGGGTCTCCAATGTGTCTTTGTCGGTGTGTGTGTGTGGGGGGGTGGGGGGGGCAGGTAAACAAGCTATAAACAAGTATGTGTATGGCACGTCGTCAATGCCAAAACCTCGGTCATTTGCATTCATTTTAAACTGGGATGAATTCGGACAATGACATGAAAACAAAAATACAAAAAGCAGAATATCTGTCATAATAATATGAAAATCTTTCAAAGCTAAGTTCATGTTCCACACCTAGTCATCTTCGAAATGCCTCATTTAGTCTTTCTATATTACTAAATCAATTTTGATAGATGGGTACCGAATATCAGTGATATGGTCCTCAGTATATTTTTAATATCCTGTCCATGTACAAGTTAACGACACGCAACAGTTCAGTTTTATACATCTATAATATATTTATAAGATAGAAGACAAATATAAGATATTATTTGTGTCATAATCCTACCCTTAAATACAACTTAAGGTAAGATGAATGCGGAAATGCCAAAATGTTATTTCTGGGGCGCCAGTCATTCCAGTAACAGTTCATGAGTTTTAGAATGTTTTAAGAAGTACACGGGGTTCGAATACGCCTCCCGCAAGGCACATTAGCATCCCTTACAGTCAGGCGAATTCGAACACGAATTATCCTAATTAGTTATATCCCGAAGTTTGAGAATATTAAATATCTTATTTGTGAGGCTTATTTCAACATCTCTGCTCTATACTGTCACATTTTGATGGAAAATAAAAGTCTGGTTAAGAAAAACTTCAAATTTGAATTCACAGCATTTTCATATGGGAGCTTGGGGCTTCGGAACTTGGAACTTCGGAACTGGGAACTAAGGAACTTCGGAACTTTGAAATTGTTATAGGGAGTCCCCAAGTGATGCGAGAAACGATCAGATAAAGAGATAATTATGGAATCCGATTGAGTGTTCCATCCGGAAAATATATGAAGTATTTTAGGTGATAATCCACTTGGAAACGACGGGTAGAGTGGTGTTGATAAAGTTTAAGAGGGGCGATATTTCCTTGTCAGAATGTGGGCATTATACAATGTCTAAGTGCCTCTGATACAAGGGATCGTGTATGGTGCGGGTACATATAGGTGGAAACGGTGCACGTGTTCGTACGAACAGTGCCATCGTGGTACGATGGAGCGCCAAGTACATCCTACACTCATTCAATCCGCGATAGATTTACGCCCTTACTCTCCTCATTCTATTTGCGTCGGACCACCGTCCCTTACTCTCCTCATCCTATCCACATCGGATCACCGTTCTTTACTCTCCTCATTCTATCCGCATCGGATCACCGTCCCTTACTCTCCTCATTCTATCCGCTTCGGACCGCCGTCCCTTAGTCTCCTCATTCTATCCGCGTCGGATCACACTGTCCCTTACTCTCCTCATTCCATCCGCTTCGGACCGCCGTCCTTTACTCTCCTCATTCTATCCTCGTCAGATCACCGTTCCTTACTCTCGTCATTCTATCCGCATCGGACTGCCGTCCCTTACTCTCCTCATTCTATCCTCGTCAGATCACCGTTCCTTACTCTCCTCATTCCATCCGCTTCGGACCGCCGTCCCTTACTCTCCTCATTCTATCCTCGTCAGATCACCGTTCCTTTCTCTCCTCATTCTGCCCGCGATGGACCACCGTCCCTTACTCTCCTCATTCTATCTGTGTCGGATCACCGTCCCTTACTCTCCTCATTCTATCCATGTCGAATCACCGTCCCTTACTATCCTCATTCTATCCGCATCGGATCACCGTTCCTTACACTCCTCATTCTGTCCACGACGGACTACCGTCTCTTACTCTCCTCATTCTACCCGCGACGAACCACCGTCCCTTACTCTCGTCATTCTATACGTGTCGGACCACCGTTCCTTACTCTCTTCATTTTACCCGCGACGGACCACCGTCCGTTACTCTCCTCATTCTATCCGCATCGGATCACCGTCCATTCCCTCATTCTATCCGTGTCGGATCACCGTCCCTTAATTTCAGTCTATCTGTGTCGGATCACTGTCCCTTACTCTCCTCACTCTATCCGTGTCGGATCACCGTTCCTTAATCTTCTTATTCCATTCGCGTCTGACCTACGTTCTTACGGGCTTTGCTCCCAAGGAGAGTAAGTAAAAGACGTTGGATGCACGCCGATTGAATGAGCGTAAGTACATTAATTCATTCATCCAGTTGATTTGCATCGTGGTATTTGTAGGTCACTTTGACCATACTGGTGTCAGACCACTAAATGGATAACATTAACGGCCATGTCAACGGCCTGACAATCATTTTGACCTGGTTTGTCCACCTAGGTTCGCGCTCGAACCTGTACACATGACGTCATTCTTTGCAGGTGTTCGGGTATTGTAGGTTAGTTTTTCTGGATATTGTTGCATTTACCATGTTTACCCCATCATGAATGAAGCCTTTATTCCATCGGACGTCCTCGATGCTCATCCATTAACATCATAGGAGTTATTTGCTTGAGCTGATCTGTCATCACATCTCTCGAGCTAGCGTCTCTAATTCCGCCCAAGCCGGTGCTAGGGGTCGTGTGGATACTTTATAGTCTCCACATGAACAGCTGCAATGGAAGCGCGGCTGAGATACTACGGCTGCGTCCGAAAATCCATCGAGTATTCTCGTGTTTGAATGTGAGGTGCCGAGGGAAGCTTTCCTATATATGTCATATGGTTGCTTTTTAGTCTCCAGACGTCGTCAACTTTTTCCGACCTTCCTCAAGAAAAGCGGATTAAATGAGCGTAGTTCAGCTCTCAAGTATCAAGGGTAACTAATACAGATGATGATATTCCTAATGGTCCTTCGATTCAATATATGTCAGGAATGATTCGCTTAAGAATCACTTGACATTCAAAGAATTATCTTCCCTAGAAATAAAATCAATTGCTCTCTTCCTCAATGGATAATTTAATAATTAATTTTTGCGAGTTTAATCCGGATCAGAGGGAAATCGTTGAGTTCATGGACTGATTTATAGATATATTGGCACAATTAAGGAGAGTATAATTACGAAATCTCTTCCATTTAAGGCATTGGCTTCTTCGTCAAATATATTTTTATGGAGCATTAAACGAAAACGAAATTCAATGTCGAGGAATTTTCACTTTCCAGTGCAAATGTTTATATAATATCATTTATTGTACATTCTCCACTGTTCCAACTAAACACGTTCAGCTTTCCACACCGTCCAAGATGGTTCAAACGGCTACCAGGTCCACTTCCACCCACGGTACCGTCACAGGCACCGACGTGATTGACATCTTTCTCCCAACCAGGTCCATTTCTGTCATATCCCTAAAGAAAATGCAAGAAAAATTGAAGGTCAATTCGCAAATTCGGTCAAGTCCGTCAACCTTAATCAACCTTAATTGTTCATCACAAAATTTCCATGGCAATCAAACGATATGGAAAACAAATATTCATGGTATTTAATGTATGGTGCTTTTTGAACCTTATAGTTGCCAAGTGAAATTGCCCAATATATATAAATGTATTGCATGTTGTTTGCTATATTTCTGCAAGTAGGGAGTGAGTTCAGGGCGAAATTGCCGCACAATTTTAGGTCTAGCAATCTAGACTGGACTAAATCAATCGCGGAAAAGTTCTCACTCTGAAATACAACGAATTACTGAACTTTGAAGAAGCGAGCCCCTGTGTGTGATCTTTATTGACGTGTGTGTAGTCGAAGACATTACCGATTAACTTTTGTGTGTTGTCCTCCTGCTTAACTGTAAGGATTCCCGAATGCTATACATGGGGGACACCCACATAAGTTCGACATGTTTCCTTTTTCTGGTAAACTGATGATTTAATTTCACAAAATGTCTAACTATGTGTGTACTTACCTTGAATTCAAACCAGCCGTTTTCAGTTTTAGAACAGTCCATATAAACGTCCAGCAGCCAATAATTGGGGCCATATGTATTAAGAGCATAGTATCCATAACCGTCTCTCTCTGCTACTGGCATAGTGTCGTTATTAGGAGGACTGCAACCAAAATTCTGTCAGTCAAAAATGATCAAGTATCGGTGACACTCCTTTGCCGGAAGCATATCAAACTTCCTGATGCTGTCTATTGAATGTTAATTACAGTAGTAGATAAAGTGTACACTTCCGGTTGCGAACTCCCGATTGCGCATGCGTGAGTGCGATCAAATGCGTTTCCGAGTAGGCAGCTTCCGGTCTGACCATGTCGGGGCAAGTCTGATAGCGGAAACAAAACTGTACTCTTGACGGTACACTTAGCGGGTACAGACACGGGACGTCCGGAAAAAAATCTGAAGATGTAGGGTGACGGCTGAGTTGGAGAGTCACAACGGGCCAGACATCTGACACATCTGGACATGTCTGCAGTCTTGGCGGAAAATGCTCTTCTCTTGACTGACGTGGTTTCAAATAGAGGATTGGGGAAAAACGATTTGGACAGTTCTTATTAGTATAGAAAGCGTAAATTCCTTAGTATTGAGGCTGATTCGGCAATCTCCGACAATCTTCGGGAATGCCCGGCAATGTCCGGTCATCTCCGACAATCTCCGGGAATCTTCGGGAATGTCCGGTCATCTACGGCAATCTCTTGACTGGTCAATGGTCATTTCCGGTCACGTGACGGTCCAGCAATAGTTATCTGCCCAGTGACTTCCAGTGTTAATCTCCGGGGAATGCATGTTTGGAGTTGAGTATTGGGGTGGTCAATTTTTTTTCTTTTTTTTTCTTGTGGATTTTACTATGGGGTGTGGCACCTTGCTTTCTCTGTCTTGAGCTGTAGAACACGATAGAAGGGGTCTCGTGGCCATGGGTTGAATTTCGCTGAAAAGTTTAGGCAGGTATGTGGTGGACGTGTTAGGTCCATTCTGGCACAGTGGAAAATGATAGTCCCAATGGGAAACCCACTCATGGACATTTGCGGTATGGGGTGTGACACCTTGTTTTCTCTGTCTCGGGCTGTAGAACACGATGAGATAGATCTCGAGGCTATGGGTTAAATTTCCCTGAAAAGTTATCGTGCGCATGCATAGTGAATAGGCAGATTGGGAGTGGACGTTTTGGGGTCGAGGTGGGCCAATATTGGATCGGATTGTATCGTATGAGGTGTGATAGTGAAGCACCGGTGGAGGTAGCATCCAAATGGACGGGTGGGCCATGGAAGTAAGGCTATGGTGCGCATTCGCAGACAGGGGATTGTGGGAAAAGGGCACTGGGATGGTCGTTTTGGGGTGGACCCATAGTGGTCCGAATGGGGCGGGTGGGGTATCAGTGTGAAACTCTGGTAATGTAGCGTCCAACTCGACTGGTGTGGAGTAAAAGTAGCGCAATGGTGTGCAGGCGCAGACAGGGAATTGTGGGAAAAGTGGACGTATTCGGTTGGGAAGGGTATCCATGTGAAGCGCTCCTCCAGGTCGATCAAGTCATGGGCGGGTGCATGTTTTCTCCGAAATGAAAGATCCGGATAACGGACACCTGGTGAGTCATAGAAATGGGAATGTTGTTGTTGAGATAGTGTAGCCTCTCAATTTCAGGGAAGTAAAAATCAAGGGAAATTAGCCAGTTGCCCTTAATAGTAGAGAAATTAGAACCCCATTATATTTGCCCTGTGATCTTTGTGGAGAGTTTTACAGCAACGCCTTAGCGCCCTATCTGAACGCCTCAACGCCCTATCTTAACGCCTTATCGTAACGCCATAACGCTCTATCTTAACGCCTTATCCTAACGCCTTAACGCCCTAACATACCAGTGTTTTATCTTTTGTGCGAGATTTTACCATGCTATTATATAATACTAACGCATCGACAAGGTGTATGTATCAATCCATTCACACCGGGGAATAAAACATGGTGGTCCCCGATGATGTCATCGCTCTACACCGGGACATTGTACGGGGTGTTTAGCTGGGAAAACCCCTGTTATATGTCAGGGTAAATTTTTCGAGAATTTTCTGCGAAAAATCACGTTCTATTTATAGATCACTCGGGAGTAGTAGGGAAATGAGAGTTTCGGAGGTGCAAAATAGCTTTTGGGGGAGATGAACGTCTTGTTTCATCCGGCTACCTGGTAGAGTTACCTGTTTTTGAGTGTGTGGAGGAGGAGGAGAAGGCGGAGGAGGGGGAGGAGGAGGGACGGGAATGGGGTTAACGCCCTAACGTCTTCTATATCTAATCCCTTACGGCTTAATGCCATGATGCAGGCAGATGACAGAAAGACAGATCAACACGTTCACAAGTTTTCATATAGTTTATTCTCCCCAATGTTACATCATACCCAAGCTAGGAGAGCCGCGTTGGGTGTGTTTACAATTCAAGTATGCTCTTGTCCAATCAGAAGCCACCATTTCAGAAAGTTCAATCTTCGACCATGTTCGCTCTGATCCGTTTGTCCTATGAGTCTTCGGGCAGCCAAGGATACTGGAGCTCCGAGCTCTTACTTCTCCTATTGGTAGGCAGGGAAGGGAGATAGAAGGGCTTCTGGACACTGAGATCAATCTCCATCGGCTCTTCAATTCGGGGCGGCGGATCGACCTCCATGGGTTCTTCCATTCGAGGATGCATTCCCATGGGAACTGAAATATCCGGTCTTGAGAGTGGCGAGTGTGATCTATGTATGACACTTTGGTGACGTCTCAATTGACTGGAATGCTTAGAGACTATATCACATTCTGCCCATGTATGCGTGAGTACTTCATGGAGTGCACGTGTGTGACGACGTAAACTGTCCAGGCGATGGAAGGGCTTCGAGCAAGTCGTACACTTGAACATCGTGGTAGAGTGTCTGCGAATGGAGCGTAGACTTTGCACGTCTTTAGGATATGTAACACCTGCCAACGCCTAGCTTAACGCTCCAACGCCCTGGTGAAATAGCTCAGAAGCTTTGATTTTCTAGATATTCATTGGAATTGCCACTAATTCATCGAAATGCAGTGACGCCCGTCGTTACACCTTAACGCCCGTCTCAACGCCTCAACGCCCTATCTCAACGCCTTATCTTAACACCTTAACCCCCTATCGTAACGCCTTTACGCATTGTCAACCATCCAATCACACGCACATATTTTGACCATTGGACCTGACCCTTAATGAAGGTGACGTCATCACTGGACGTCGCCGGAAGTGACATTATCGCGCGCATAAGAGCTTTAAGCTCTTGGAGTCGGAGATCGAAGCTCTTGGAGCTCGGAAGTGACGCCATCACACGCATGCGCACGCACCTGTGGTGCACCCTGTATCCTATAGCTCGTAGGGCATGGGGTACACCAGGGTGCAGGTCCAGTGATGTCCAGATAAAACAGCGATGACATATAGAGCGATGACCTACAATACAAGCGTCTAGTCCGTCATTCATAATTCAGCCGTCGTCCATTAAAGAATATCCGCGTCCATAATCCGAAGACCTATTCCATATCCATATAACAGTATTAGCACCAAATTCATAAAAGACAATCATAGTATACATGAACATAGGCTAGTTTCCTGCAAGAGAGAAGCGGTCAACAGTTTTCAATGATGCCGACAAGACATCATGATGTTCCAAAAATATAAAATCCGTATCGCTGATCAGTATTCTTAATCGATAGTAATCGTGCTAAAGTCGTTATCTAGAGAATGGTGTATCTCAGTCACGCTTTGATTGTGACTGTTCATATGAGCACCATGAGGATCTTGAAGTACATGGGTTCATACGGCCCCTAGCCCCGGGTTAAGCGGAATTAGACACAAGTTACGAAACGTAACGCCACAAAACCGGGGTTTTCCCAGCTAAACAGCCCGTACAATGTCTCGGTGTAGAGCGATGACATCATCGGAGACATACACCTTGTCGATGCGTTAGTATTATATAATAGCATGGTAAAATCTCGCGCAAAAGATAAAACACTGGTATGCTAGGGCGCTAAGGCGTTACGATAAGGCGTTAATGTAAAACTCTTCACAAAGATCACAGGGCAAATATACTGGGTGTCCGTTTTCTCTACTACTAAGGGGAAACTGGATTACTTCCCTTGATTTTTACTTCTCTGAAACTGAGAGATTACAATACCTCAACAACAACAACATTCCCATTTCTATGACTCACCATGTATAAAGTCCGTTTTCCGGATCTTTTATTTCGGAGAAAACATGCACCCACACATGACTTTATCGGCCTGGAGGAACGCTTCACATGAATACCTTCGCCGACCCAGTTCGTCCACCATGAGCCGACCTCGACCCCAAAACATTCATTCCAATGCCGTTTTCCCAAAATTCCATGTCTGCGCATGCGCACCATTGCGCTACTTTCACTACACACCAGTCCAGTTGGACGCTACCCAAAGTGAGCTTCAAACTGATACCCCACACGAACCATTCGGACCAATATGGGTCTACATCAACCCCAAAACGACCATTCTAGTTCCCTTTTACCACAATTCCCTGTCTGTGCATGCGCACCATAGCCTTACTTCCACGACCCTCCCGTCCAGTTGGATGTCACGAGTGCTTCAGTATCACACCTCACACAATCCAATCGGATCAATATTGG
The DNA here is from genome assembly GCA_036873755.1 of Hanleya hanleyi. Classification (NCBI taxonomy): domain Eukaryota; kingdom Metazoa; phylum Mollusca; class Polyplacophora; order Lepidopleurida; family Hanleyidae; genus Hanleya; species Hanleya hanleyi. The sequence continues at coordinate 96,102 of JAVTVY010043862.1, forward strand.
CCCACCTCGACCCCTAAACGCCCACTCCTGATCTACCTATTCACTACGCATGCGCACGATAACTTTTCAGCGAAATTTAACCCATGGTCTCGAGACCCCTTCCACAGCTCGAGACAGAGAAAACAAGGTGCCACACCCCATACTGCAAATGTCTATGAGTGGGTTCCCCATTGAGACTAACATTGCCGACTGCGCCAGAATGGACCTAACACGTCCACCCCAGACCTGCCTGAACCATTTAACGAAATTCAACCCATGGCCACGAGACCCCTCCCATCGTGTTCTGCAGCCAGAGACAGAGGAAACAAGGTGCCACACCCCATACCGCAAATGTCCATGAGTGGGTTCCCCATTGGGACTAACATTGTCCACTGCGCCAGAATGGACCTAACATGTCCACCCCAGACCTGCCTTAACTTTTCAACGAAATTTAACCCATGGCCTTGAGACCCCTCCCATCGTGTTCTACAGCTCGAGACAGAAAACAAGGTTACAACGCATATAAGGGAAGTGGGAAGAGGTGCCGACATACTGACAGAGCCACATGACTTCACAGTCTAGTCTTCTGGTTAACCTATTCTAAAGCACATACCAAGAGTCTAACGATTCATGATATGTGTTGTATCTCAGGTACGCTCTTATTGTACCTGTTCATGTGGCAACTTGGATGACATGACCACACGGCCCCTAGCACCGGCATAAGCGGTATTAGATACAAACCTAGAGCTATGCTATTTGCGGTATGGTGCCCCACCCCATACCACAAATGTTCATGAGTGGGTTCCCCATTGGGATTAACATTGACAACTGCGCCAGAATGAACCAACACGTCCACCGGAGACCTGCCTGATCTTTTCAGCGAAATTTAACCCATGGCCACGAGACCCCTCCCATCGTATTCTACAGCCAGAGACAGAGGAAACAAGGTGCCACACCCCATACCACAAATGTTCATGAGTGGGTTCCCCATTGGGATTAACATTGACAACTGCGCCAGAATGGACCAACACGTCCACCGGAGACCTGCCTGATCTTTTCAGCGAAATTCAACCCATGGCCACCACCGTGTTCTACAGCCCGAAACAGAGAAAACAAGGTGCCACATCCCATACCATAAATGCCCATGAGTGAGTTCTCCATTGGGACTAACATTGTCTACTGCGCCAGAATGGACCTAACACGTCCACCCCAAACCTGCCTGAACTTTTCAGCGAAATTCAGCCTATGGCCACGAGACCCCTCCCATCGTGTTCTACAGCTCGAGACAGAAGAATCAAGGTACCACACCCCATAGTAAAATCCACAAGAAAAAAATACCCCAATACTCCCACCCCAAACATGCATTCCCTGGAGATTAACATTGGAAGTCACTGGGGTCTTATATAGGGGCAGACAACTTTTGCTGAGCCGTCACGTGACCGGAAATGACCTTTGACCAGTCACGAGATTGCCGGGAATTACCGGACATTCCCGAAGATTTGGGAGATTGCCAGAGATAATCGGATATCCCCGAAGATTGCCGGAGATTGTCGAATCAGCCTCAGCCTCAATACTAAGGAATTTACGCTTTCTATACTACTGTCCTTGACTCTCTCCCCTATCAAATGTTGACCAAGCAACATTTGAATTTGTCTGTAACGGGACCACCTGAGGATCGCGAATAGCTTGCTTAGTGGACTCAGAGGACTCCAGCTCAGAGTCGCAAACTGGAGAGGTACACAGCATGCACACGTCCGATCCGATTCGTGTTGGTCATTCAAAATTGAAAAGACGGCTGGAATATCAACACGGATGACGAGCGGGGGCGTCATCTCTACAGGACGAAAAAGACAACTCTGAAGGTAAATTCGGTCTCGAAAGAAAATTCAGAAAACTACTAACAATAATCTGAAACTTGCTTTGGACAAAACAGTTAAGTGCGTGAGTTCTGTCGAACCAGCTCACGCTGTAGAGAACGATCCGAGAGATATCAGGGCCGTTGTGTGACTTTAGCCGGTGACGTCAGGAAAGCTTGTTGTGGGAGTTTTGGGGTATATTTGGGATATAAGTGGGCTAAATGTAGCGAGTTCGGTGTCCTATTGTAGCTTTCGTTGTGGTTGACCGCTAATATGCGCATGAGAATCAGTAGAGAAAGTGCATGTTCGGATGCGTGTACGAATGGTGTGGATTGTATGGTTTGGGGTGCAAAGAGTATACAGTGTAGAGTTATTCCACACCAAGCAGCCCCAATGGGCGCATCAGTTTGATGCGACGTCAGTAGTAGAGAGAATCGCACGGATACGCGCTGGAGACTGGCGTCTACATATGGTTATACACGTACCCATGGGCGTTTAGATTTGCTTTCCTGGCTTCCCGGCTTGTAGCTCCAAGCCGGCTAATTTCTTTTGCTATGAAAACATCAGACTTGCCCGGATATGTTCAGACTTGTTTACCGGACGACCAGTGGCCGTTAGCTGCGTACTCGGAACTGTATTTGACCGCACCAATGCATGCGCACCCGAAAGTACACAACCGAAATTGCACACAAACATGAAGTTTCCATTGCGCATGTGCAGGTGCGGTCGAATATGCTTTCTAATTACTTTGTGCAAGTAAACGATTTTGAACGTGCAGAATTAAGTTGAAGTGAAGTACCACGATAAACCTCACACGAAATTAGATAGCAAAATGCCGTTTATGAAATCGTTATTCTTGCTAATGATGTGGAGTCTAATCAATCGATGACCGGAAGTAAAACTTTCGATCATCTGAAATGTCATTAAAGAAATTCTCAGTATGTTCGTATCTTACTCTGAAGTCGTCCATATCATGGGAGTTCCCTCAGCCTCCTGTTGGTCTGGTAACGTGCCCTGTCCGGGTTCAGCTCCGTCCCAGTCCAGATAGTTATCACCACGTGACCAGCTGACGTAATCACTCGTCTGGTCGGTAATGTTGAGGTAATGGTGAATTGGAATCACGCATGGATTGACGTCTAGTGGCAGAGCAGTGCTACATTCGGGTCTGATACCGTAGCTGATACCTGTGTTGGTATGGATATGACTTTGCAAAGAATTAGTTATAGATGTAGGCCTACTATCTTTATCACTTCTTGCCTTAACGAAATTAGGCTTTAAAGGTTATACCAAATGACTCTATACTACTTTGCATTAAAACATACCCAGTAATGTTCCAAACAACAAATTAGTATTTTTTTCTTGAATAATGTCGTCGAAGTGGGTTTTAGGACACGAATAGCACACATGTGGGAGAAAACGTATTGGATCAGTGACCTCTGGTGCATGACGTCACAACCTGATTAAGATTGCGCCGTAAACGTCATAATCTATGACGTCGGGCGTTGTTACGAAAGATTCACCCAACTGTGGAAGTTCTAGCGTGATGTCGCTGACGCTTTGACGTCACAACAGGCATTTGAGTGAGATCGTAATCAGGTTGTGACGTCACAGGTCAAGCGGTCACAGCTTTCGCCGTTTTGAAAGGGGCGTGAAATTGTCGCACTTTACTGCTGCTATTTCCAACCTTGGGCAGTTTGAAAACATACAAAAATGTAAAACAAGTCTATATAATCACCTCTACAACAATTTAGCACAAAAAGCAGCAGATTTTGAGACCATTTTGTATAACCTTTAAGGTATACTAAAATGATTGTGCCTGGCGGTAGCCAGCCATCAGTGGTTCCATTGTCTTCACTCCAAATTAATACGACTCAATCTTATCTTTTATCAAAGAGTGAACTGTAAAATATCTTAATGGGAAGGTATGGATGTCCATATCAATATTGTGCTACTAAACAATTGATAGTTCATTCGTCAGTTCCGTGATCGTATAACATAGATTCTTCAGAAAAACAACGGCCAAATTGAGCAAAATTGCTAACTATATGAAAACGGCTAGAAAGATTTCGAATGGCTTATCAAATGATGTAATGATGACACGATTGAACAACTCATGAGATGGGGACAAGAATGGTTGAACAACTGATGCAATGAGGACAAGAATGGTTGAACAACTGATGTGATGAGGACATAAATGATTGAACAACTGATTTGATGAGGACATAAATGACTGAACAATTGATGTGATGAGGAGACGAATGCTTGAACAACTAATGTGGCGAGGACAGGAATAGTTTATCAAATGATGTAATGATGACAAGAATGGTTGAGCAACTCCTGAGATGAGGACAAGAATGGTTGAACAACTGATGTGATGATGACACGAATGGTTGAACAACTCATGTGATGAGGATACGAATGATTGAACAACAGATTTGATGAGGACATAAATGACTGAACAACTGATGTGATGAAGAGACGAATGCTTGAACAACCGATGTGATAAAGACACGAATGGTTTATGAAATGATGTAACGATGACACGAATGATTGAACAGCTGATGTAATTAGGACACGAATGGTTGAACAACTGATGTAATGAGGACAAGAGTGGTTGAACAACTGGCGTGATGAGGACACGAATGATTGAACAACTGATTTCATGAGAACATAAATGATTGAAGAAAAGGAGACGAATACTTGGATAAGAATGGTTGAACAACTCATGTGATGAAGCCATAAATTATTGAACAACTGATTTGATGAGGATATAAATGACTGAACAACTGATGTGACGAAGACACGAATGGTTGAACTACTGATGTGACGATGACCCGAATGATTGAACAACTGATGTAATAAGGACAAGAATGGTTGAACAACTGATGAAAGAGGACAAGAATTGTTGAAAAATTGATGTGATGAGGACACGAATGATTGAACAACTGATGTAATGAAGACGCGAATGATTGAACAACTGATGTAATGACAAGAATGGTTGAAAAACTTGTCTGATTACACGAATGGTTGAACAACCGATGTGGGAAGGACAAATGATTGAACAACTGATGTGATGCTTGGGGTGGTTTCGACTTGAAATGACGCCATGGTACGAATGCATAGTCGGTGAGAAGTAGCGAAAGCGGGCATTTTTAGTGTGCGCAGTTGAGCGTTTTAGGGGTCATATCAGACCCAGATATAGTGTGCATGGTCTCGCACTGAAGCTCTCGTGGTGTAAAATACGACACAGGTTATGTCCACTTGATGAGGACACGAATGGTTGAACAACTGTTGTGATGAGGAAACGAATGGTTGAACAGCGATGTAATGAGGATAAAATGGTTGAAACTGATGTGAGGAGTGCACGAATGGCTGAACAATTGATGCGGTGAGGACACGGATGGTTGAACATCTGATGTGATGATGACACCAATGGTTGAACAACTGACGTAATGAGGACACGAAAGGTTGAACAACTGATATGACTGAAACGAATTGTTGAACAACTGATGTGATGAGGACACGAATGGTTTAGCACTGATGTGATGAGGACACGAATGACTGATCAACTGTTGTGATGAGGATACGAATGGTTGAACAACTGATGTGGTGAGGACACCAGTGGTTGAAAAATTGACGTGATGAGGACATAAATGATTGAACAACTGATGTGATGAAGACACGAATGGTTGAACGACGGACGTGATGAAGACACGAATGGTTGAACAACTGATGTGATGAGAACACGAATGGTTGAACAACTGACGTGATGAGAACATATATGATTGAACAACTGATGTGATGACGACACGAATGGTTGAACAACTGACGTGATGAAGACACGAATGATTGAACAACTGATGTGATGAGGACACGAATGGTTTAACAACTGACGTGAGGAGGGTACGAATGGTTGAACAACTGATGTGACGAGGACACGAATAGTTGAACAACTGATGTGATGAGGACAGAAATGATTGAACAACTGATGTGATGAGGACACAAATGGTTGAACAACTGTTGTGACCTTGACACAAATGGATTATCAAATGATGTAATGATGACACGAATTGGTGAATCACTGCTGTGATGATGAAACAAATGATGGAACAGCTGATGCATTGAGGACACGAATGGTTGAAGATATGATGTGACGATTACACAAGCGGTTGACGAAAATGATGTGATAATGCAAGAATGGTTGAGCGACTGATGCTTTGATGACGTTAATCACAACTGATGTGATAAGGACATGGGAGGTGAGCACCAACTGATGTGCTGGGGACACGAATGATAGAATAATTGTTGAACAACTGATGCGATGAAGAAACGTATGGTTGAACAATGGTTTAGCTACAGATGTGCTGATGGCACAGATGGTTACACACAGCTGATATGATGCCAGGATTGCTTGCACAAATGAGGTGAGGACACGAGCGGTTGAAAAACTGGGGTGAGAACACGAATGGCTGAACAATTGATGTGGTGAGGACACGGATGGTTGAACATCTGATGTGATGAGGACAGCAATGGTTGAACATCTGACGTAATGTGGACACGAAAGGTTGAACAACTGATATGTCGATGAAACGAATTGTTGAACTGATGTGATGAGGACATGAATGGTTTAGCAACTGATGTGACGAGGACACGAATGGTTGAACAACTGATGTGAGGAGGACACGAATGGTTGAACAACTGATGTGATGAGGACACAAATATTTGAACAACTGTTGTGACGTTGACAGGAATGGATTATCAAATGATGTAATGATGACACGAATGGTTGAATCACTGATGCGATGATGACACAAATGATGGAACAAATAATGCATTGGGGACACAAATGGTTGCAGAAATGATGTGACGATAACACAAGCGGTTGAAGAAAATGATGTGATGATGACAAGAATGGTTGAACAACTGATGCTTTGATCACAACTGGTGTGATAAGGATGGTGAGCACCAACTGATGTGTTGAGGACACGAATGATAGAACAATTGTTGAACAACTGATGCGATGAGGACACGTATGGTTGAACAATGATTCAGCTACAGAGCTGATATGATGACACGATTGCTTGCACAAATGAGATGAGAACACGAGCGGTTGACCAACTGGGGTGAGAAGACGAACGGTTGAATAACTGATTTGATGAGGACGAGAATGGTTAACCTCAGATGATCTGATAAGAACACCAGTGCATGGTCAAATAACTCTTGTGATAAGAAGGAATGGTTTAAACCAACTGATGTGACGCGAGGACACGTATGACCGAACACCTGATATGATGAAAACACGAAAGATTGAACAATCGAGGAAACGAGGACAAAAATGATTGAACAACTGATGTGATGAGAACATGAATGACCACCACTAGCTGACGTGATAAGAACACGAATAGTTAACACCAACTGATGTGATGATGACGCAAATGATTGAACAACTGATGTGATGAGGACACGAATATTTAAACCCACCTGATATGACGTGAGTAGTATATAGCCGTGAAATCTTTTTCCGTGGCGGCGGGGGAAAATGAGCGTTTAATGAGGATTCAACTTTGACCTTGGACCTGGGGTGGGCCTTAGATCTGGGATTGCTATGGAACGTGGAGAATAGACAATAGGTCACGTGATGGATATGATAGATTTAAAAATTCGAATTTTTGTCCTGGAAACCTAAAAAGCAGAAACACGAACTTTACTCTCAGAAATGGGACAAATCCCCCATCAGCTGATTCGGGTGGGCCAATATAGGTCCTAAGGGGTTGGGGAGGGTATCAAGGGGAAAGACTCATCGAGATCGATCCCATGATGGGGAGGTTAGGTCACGTGACGGACAAGGATGGAGGCAAAACTAGGATTTTTAAGAGAAAAATGTGGAAAACGGATACGCCGTCAAATGGGTGTAGGTGAGCTCATATGAATCCACAGGGGGTCAGATAGGGCTTCCCATTGAAGCCCATTGAGCTCGATCATGTGACGGGTAGTTGCACGCAAAATTAGGATTTGTTCTGAAACTTTAAAAACCGGAGCTTCAATGCGAGATTTTACCCCCAAAACGTGAAGAACCCCTCCGTCAAATCGGCCCGGGTGGACCAATATGGATCGTAAGGGGTCGTGGAGGGTCTCATCTCGAAGACCTCGAAGAATAGACTACGACTGATGTGGTTCTGAGCGGAAGGGAAGTCATGGCGCCAAGCGCACTCGAGACGTAGGAGCGAAAGCCTGCATTTTGGGGTGTGCATGGACATATTTAAGCGATTGAAGGGGTATTTCTCATCCAAATCTGACCTGCCAGGTGTCGCCTTGAAGGATTCAGCGGACGAGAAACGACGTCGAGGAGTAGTAACGAAAACCGGTGCGCAGATACGTGTTTGGGCGATTTATGGGCCTTCCTTGCTCTAAATATGCCACGCCGGGTGTGATATTGAAGCCTTCCGTGTGTAGCGGATGCATGGGGTAGTTAAACGAGAAGTAATGTCATGGCGCGCATGCGCAGCTCGGTAGTAGTGGCGAAAGCGGGCAATTTTCATCCAAATATAGCGTGCCGGTTCTTGTCTTGAAGCACTTGGCGTATTGACGACGCTTGGGGTGGTTTGGAGTGGAAATGATGCCATGGCACGAATGTACGGAAGCGTATTAGTGCCAGTGTGGAAAAAAATCATCCGAGATTTATCTCCTAATTAGGAGAAAATTATCTCCTAATTAGGACTTATTATCTCCTAATTAGGAGAAAATTATCTCCTAATTAGGACTTATTATCTCCTAATTAGGAGATAATTATCTCCTAATTAGGTGATAATTATCTCCTAATTAGGACTTATTATCTCCTAATTAGGAGATAATTATCTCCTAATTAGGACTTATTATCTCCTAATTAGAAGATAATTATCTCCTAATTAGGAGATAATTATCTCCTAATTAGGAGATAATTATCTATGGGCTATAGGATACAAGGTGCACCAAAGGTGTGTGTGCGCATGCGTACGATGACGTCACTTCCGAGCTCCGAGAGCTCCAAGCTCAGGCTCCGGAGCTCCGGGAGTGAGGCATGCCCAACGCTCGTCTTAAGGCAGTGATGCCCTAAACGCAGTGACGCTCTAACGCTAGTGGGTGAGTGAGCGAGTGAGTGAGTGAATGCGCGGGCTTCGAGATCCCGACTGCCCCATCCACGAGCTGAATGGCGACCCCACGCACAGGTCCATCATGAAGACCAAGCGTCACTTGGAAGAGTATATGGGGTTACCACCCACCGAGGCTCTGGAAAATGCAATCAGAATGCGCAAACAGCTGTTTCAGGACATGCTGACTGAACGGTATCCTGGCCTGCCGGCAATGCTTAGGTCACACCGAAAGAAGATTGAAGGAAGGCTTCTGATTGGACAAGAGCCTACTTGAAGTATAAACATACCCAACGCGGCTCACCCAGGATGGGTATGATGTACTGGAGGGGAAAATAAAATGATTGACTTGTCATCCTTGTTGTTTTCTCAACGGTATCATGGTATTATGACGCAAGGGAATCGACCACCAGCGTATTAAAATCTCGTTGACAAGGGACTACTTTCTGTGCGCGGAGGCTTCTCCACGGACATGACCGCATCACCGTCGGACATGACCGTATCACCCCGGAGGAATACATCCTCAGACGTCAATTGTGGTCACGTGACCGGAAGTGGCCTTTGCCGGACTATAGCGACCTTGACCGTTCCATTGGGGTAAACCATTCTTTGCATAACAACCTATCGCATGCTGATAGAAAAATACGAACGTAGCGTGCAAGATCTATGGCGCTACGTTTCGTAACTTGTGTCTAATACCGCTTAACCCGGGGCTAGGGGCCGTATGAACCCATGCACTTCAAGATCCTCATGGTACTCATATGAACAGTCACAATCAAAGCGTGACTGAGATACATCATTCTTTAGATGACGACTTTACAATGAATATTATGGATTAAGAATACTGATCAGCGATACGGATTTGATATTTTTGGAACATCATGATGTCTTGCCGGCATCATTGAAAACTGTTGACCGCTTCTCTCTTGCAGGAAACAAGCCTATGCTTATGTATACTATGATTGTCTTTTTGAATTTGGTGCTAATACTGTTATTGGAATATGGAATAGGTCTTTGGATTATGGACGCGGATATTCTCTAATGGACGACGGCTGGATTACAAATGACGGACTAGACGCTTGTAATTGCACCCCTCTCAACTAAAAGTGGTTTGGTCAACGGTCAAGTTGAGCCGGGGCTACGGTGCTTTGCATACTACTCACGATATAGCTGATAAATGGGGCAACAACCGATCACAATTATCTCCTAATTAGGAGATAATTTTCTCCTAATTAGGAGATAATATGTCCTAATTAGGAGATAATATGTCCTAATTAGGAGATAATTATCTCCTAATTAGGAGATATTAAGTCCTAATTAGGAGATAATATGTCCTAATTAGGAGATAATTATCACCTAATTAGGAGATAATTATCTCCTAATTAGGAGATAATAAGTCCTAATTAGGAGATAATAAGTCCTAATTAGGAGATAATTTTCTCCTAATTAGGAGATATTATGTCCTAATTAGGAGATAAATCTCGGGATTTTTTTTTTCACACTGGCACTAATACGCTTCCGTACCGAATGCACAGTCGAGGAGTAGTAGGGAAGCGGGCATTTTAAGGGTACGCTGTTGTGTGTTGAGCGATTTAGGGGCCATATCCGATTCAAATATGGTGTGCATGGTCTCGCATTGAAGCTCTCGTGGTGTAGAATACGACTCAGTTAATGTCCACGTGACTGTGACTTCAACTGTGACGCCATCAGTAGTAGAGAATGTGCAGCGTCACTCTGGTACCCCTTGAGCATGCCTACTTACACTTCTATATACTCTATTGGAGCGACTAGTGAACCTTGGAGATAGACCCTGGAGTATATCCAGAGCTGACACGAGACTCCTGAACTCATGTTGATTTTGTGAGAAGGGCACGATAGGTCTGTCAAGTCTGGTAGATTTTCCTCCCGTGAAAGTGACGTTATTGTGACGCCAGGAGTAGTAGATAGAGCGCAAGTACGGTCGAATTAGGAGCGCACGTTGGACTAAACGGCTACCTACACCTTGATGCACTAACCCACAAAAGTGGGCATTTTGGTCTTGGGGTGCACCATGGAGTTGGGCACATGGCCGTCGTGGAGCGGAGATAAACGTACGAGTCACGGCATACTGGGGGTCATATTGAAGCCCCTGATGGACCGCCAAGGGAGGCAAATTTTGCTGACAACTGTCGACCTAGAAATATGTAAGCTATACCTATTCACAAAGGAACAGGCTTAGGCCTATTTGTGAGGACTCGAATCCGTTTGAAGGTGAATTATGGGATCCACCGTCATAACGCCCTCAACATCTCTCTTAACGCATCCAACGTCCGCCTTCATGCAGTGACACCCTAACGCTGATAAGTAAGACCCCCCCCCACACACACACACATACACACACGCACAGACACACGCCTATGCGTAGTTATATGGATGTAGGCCAGTCCCGATTCCGATTCAGAACAACAGCAACAAGGATTACACGTCATTCATTTAATTATTTCCTCCATCACAATACACGCAAGCTGGGGGAGCCGCATGAGTCTGTTTACTATTCTCGCATGCTTTTGTAGAAGCAGCCCCTGCCAATCCCCGAGTGCTCTTGTCCAATCAGAGGCTGCCCTTCGAGAAACTGCCCTTGGGTTGCGTCAATATTCGCCATGTTCGCTCCTGGTCGTGTTCAATAGCCAGGCATTCGCTCTGGTTTGTTCCCACGCGTCGTCGGGCAGTGCAGGATACCTTTGAGGCAACAACTCCAGGAACAGCTGTTTTGCATTTTGTTCGCATGTCTCAGGGCCTCTGTGGTGGTAACCCTATAACCTCCTCCAAGTGACGCTTGGTCATCATGATGGACATATGCGTGGGATCGCCCATCATTTCAAGCGGCTATAACCCCTTTTTCATAACCCTTCGGTGTTGTTTTCCGCGTGACATGTGCTAGTGACGTCAAATGGAGTCGGCTCCAGCTACTGACACATGTTAACTCACCGAAACTGCACACATATCAGAATGTTATCGGGCAAACCTCCGCCAATGTCTATCCGATTTCCTTCTGTCTAGTGGCCTGAAGAGATGCTCGTTTTAGAAATAATTAGTTTGAAAAACATTTCGTTTTAAATCATGGCGAAATATTTACCTAAAAAAAATACCCACGCTCGGTTCTTATCATTTTCCTTAAAAGCGCTTCCATAACATAAGAATCCATGAGTATATTTCTCATCTAGAGTAATATAGGATTATGAAAATATAAATCATTTCTGTATCTTCTACCGTTTTATTTTAATGTCTAAAGGAAAACGTGTGAACGATCTTCGTCGAATTCCGGGAGCCGAGCGGAACATTCCGCGATACCGATACGTTGAAAGCTGTTGACACACGGCACACATGTAAATCAGAATATAATCGAGCAAAACAACCGCAAATACGGTGCGTATTCATGTGTTTTTTTTCTAATATAAGGTCCAGGTGCCGCCACCGTGCGCCATAACGCCACTTTCAGTGATGACGTCACTTCCGCCGATGACGTCACTTCCCGTAATGTCGTCGCTGGCGTTAATGCCGTAATTTTTGAAGACATCACTTACAGGCTTTAGGTAACGGCGACACCAAAAGACGTGAGCACATGCATGAAAGGAAGTCTTTTCCAGAGATGACGTCACTTCTGATGATGACGTCACTTCCTTCAAGCGTTAATGGCCAACGTCACTCGGCAAAATCCCAGATAATGTAGGACATTAGTACCTGGTACCGCACTTCTAGGAATCCATGTTGGCATCCATTTTGAAAGCACTGTATCACGCCGAAACTCCGAACAGCGCATGTCAGTTGTATGGCTTCCGTTACCATGGAGATCACACTTAGACGCAAAACCAAGAGAAACACCTCAAATAAGAAGAGATCCTTCGGGGGTAGAATCAAGGAAATATCCATTTCATTTGGATATATATCTGATCTCCTGATAAGGGAGAAATACAACGATGACTATATGAGAGGAAACACATCATATAGCATGTCGTGTGCCTCATGTGCGGTGGATCAAGGTTTAAAGCTGATAGCTGTAAAATCCTTACACCACTAATGCGCGAGGTACTAGGAGTTCGACGGAATAGGCCGAGCGGTCGCGAATGTGGCCAACGCATGTGCGAGATAGCTTCCGCGTTATGGCTTTACGATATCGCGTTAAGGCGTTGCGACAGAACGTTAAGGCGTAACGACAGGCGTTAAGGTGTAACGACGGACGTTGACGTTTGTCACTACGCTCGATGAGTGTCAATTCCATGGGATATTTTGTCATTTAGATCAGAGCTTCTGAGCTATCTCTCTCGGGCGTTAAAGCGTTCAGATAGACGTTTGCGGCTATAATACTACCCGAAAAACGTGCACAGTCGACGTCTAATCGTCAACATGGCTTAGCGTTGCCTTGAATGTGGACGCACATTTACCAGACATTACGATATGATGCGGGCACCAGAGGAATACACATGGATACAGAAAGACCGAGTGGCTAGAAACAATGAGCTCACTGAGGCAGATAATGATAATAATGATGTGAGGAAAGCCTGAGTGAGGAAGCAAGGGTACCTACCTTTTGAGATCGTATTGTGACAGCGGCCATCAATACCCACGCTGTGGCGATCGAGGGCAGGATAACTTGCAAGAGACTTTAAATGCGCCCGTACATCAGGAAAACAGCCATGGCGATCTATGAACAGTATAGCATGCTTCCGCCTGAAATGAAGGGCGATACCACACATATGACCAAGTGTGACTTGGAGGAGGATATAGGGTTTCCACCCACCGAGGCCCTGGAAAATGCGATCAAAATGCTAAAACAGCTGTTCCAGGACGTGTTGCCTCAACGGTATCCTGGACTGTCCGAAGATGCTTACGGATGAACCACAGCGAATGGTTGGTCGTTGAACACGACCAAGAGCGAACATGGCCGAAGACTGACGCAACACAAGGGCAGTTTCTCAAATGACGGCTTCTGATTAGACAAGAGCAGTAAGGAATTGGCACGGACCGCTTCTGATTGGATAATACAAGCGGAGACGAGAATAGCAAACACACCCATAGCGGCTCCCCCAACTTGGGTGCATTGTCATGGAGAGGATAATAAAATGATTGACCTGTAATCCTTGTTGTTGATGTTCTATCGTGGACTAGGCAATCAGAATAGGGGCTGGATTACACCCATAGAACTACGCATAGTCGTGTGTGTGTCTGTGTGTGTGCGAGTGTGTGTAGGGGGTATTACACACCACCGCTAGAGTGTCACGGCGTGAAGACGGGCGTTGGATGCTTTAAGCGAATGTTCAGGGCGTTATGACAGTGGGTCCCATAATTCCCCCTCAAACGGATTCGAACCCTCACAAAAAGGCCTAAGCCGGTTCCATTGTGTATAGATATAGCTTCTCTATTCTTACGCCAACAGTTGTCGACAAAAGTTGTCTCCCTTGACGTTCCATCAGGAGCTTCAATATGATCGTACGTATATCTCCGCCCTACGACATGACCACTTGTGTGGGTTAATGCATTAAGTTGTAGGTAGCCGCTTAGTCCCATGTGAGCTCCTAATTCAACCGTATTTGCGCTTTCGCTCCTACTCTTGACGCCACAATGACGTCACTTTCGAGGGATGGTAACTCAAACCCATTATGATCTACCCACAACACCATCATGCCGGAGTTCAGGAGTATCTTGTGTGCTCTGGAAACACTCCAGGGTCATCCATCTGTGGGTTGACGCTATCCATTTTCAACCAATAATGATGTCATATATTATGTCACAGTCACGTGGAATCATATTCTATAAGTTCTATGAAATGTCCGCTCTCCTTCCTCATTTCCAGTCCAAACCACCCCAAGCACCCTCTACACGCCAAATCCTTCAAGGCGAGGCCCTATACGTCATCTTTGGATGAGCTATACCTCCCTCCCAAATCTCTCAAATATGCCCCTGCACACCCTCAAAATGCCCGCTTTCGCTACTGTGCCTCCGTTGTGCATGCTCGCCATGACGTTACGTCCTCTTAGTTTCCTCTACTCTACGAGGGTTTCAAGATGAGACCCTCCAGGATTGGTCCACCTGGACCGATTTGACGGGGAGAGAGGGGGTTCTCTCAGTCCGTGTTTCCGGTTTTTGTAGTTTCAGGACAATTCCTTTTTAATATCTACCCTACCTATCACGTGATCTCTTGTCTATTTCCCACGTTGCCATAGCAACCCCAGATCTTAGGTCCATCCCAGGTCCAATGTCAAAGGTCAACCGTCATTAAACTCTCATTTTCCCCCCGCCGCCTCAAAAATCCTTAGAGATTTCATGGGTATATACTACTGACGAGGACACAATTTTTTATTCTCAACTGATGGTTAACCCCCCAGCTGATTTGAATGATTAAAACCAGCTGATGTGATGAGTATAAATGAATGCCCCAATGTTAGCCCCAAGTGTTGTGATGATGACACGAAAGGTCAACACCAGCTATGTGATGAGGTCACGGAAGGTCGAACAACTGATGTGATGAGGACAGGAATTATTAACACCAACACATGTGATGAGAACACGAATTGTTAAAACCAACTGATGTGATGAGGACATGAATGGTTAATCCAAACTGATGTGATAAAGACACGAATGGGTCATGTTGATGTGATTTGGACTGGTTTCTTATCTCTCGTTTGCCGGATGTCATCCGATATTTCTCACAAAACCGACATTCGTTGATAAATGAGCATTCATACGAATTGAGGATGAATAATAAAGTGAGTTTATCCCTCAAAACTGTCCACCACATTTAAAATTTCAGCTATCTTACGGAAAAACTCAAAATGTACTTGATTTTCAGCCTACCTATCTTTGCATTAGAGGGTTTTTCCTATCTTTAACATGAGATTTTGGCACTAATATCAATTTGCTGAAATCGGCATGGTGAAGGACCCATTTTTTTGCTAATTTCAATCAATAATACAATGCGGTAGAAAAAATTTCAATTGAATGTTACATTATTTATTTCTAATATAGCGGGTTGAGTGCATATTTTGGACAGAACCCAAAATTCCCATTGAAATCCAAGCTATATCTTAGATTCTCTCATTCATACTAAAATGATGATATGAAAACAATTGGATATGCTCTTTTCTGAAGTACCGTAGTACTTCAATATTAGACTGTTATCTAGCGGCTTTAGCATCAACTTGAAAACTGTTGACCGCTTCTCTCTTGTAGGAAACTAGCCTATGTTTATGTATACTATGATTGTCTTTTTGAATTTGGTACTAATACTGTTATATGGAATATGGAATAGGTCTTTGGATTATGGACGCGGATATTCTTCAATGGACGACGGCTGGATTATGAATGACGGACTAGACGCTTGTAATTTTGGCGTGTGAAATGTAAGGCACTCCGACGAATCGTTAGAACTAGTGATGAGATAAGAAAAAGACCGTTGAACCCACTGATGATGATGATGATAACAAAATTAAATTCCAGAGTATGTGATGATGATGATGATGATGATGATGATGATGATACTATAGCAGTGACAAAAGTAAATTTAAGATCTGACCTCCTCGTATGAAGATTTCTTGCCAAGGTTCTTCTGTGACGGCGCGAAACAGAATAATCGTTCTCTGCCAATCGTCCAGCTCCCCAGAACCCTCATCGCTCAGAATATAAAAACCCATCGAGTCCTTTACGAGACTCTCGTCTTCAACGGGGGCACCCAACAACATGTCAGCTCTTGTGATGCCACTGAGGGCATTCACCAGAAGAGAGAAGGTGACCAGTTTATCCAAGAACGCCATGTTTGAACGTGACCCGTGAATGCCACCAAGTTGAACCGTATCTTATCTCGTCATGTGGAAAGTTTTATCTTTGCTTGTGAACCTGAACAGTGGTCCAATATCTTTGACACAATCTCTCTATAATAACGTCTTGTTCATATAATAAACTCTTCTGAGACAGATGTTGGACATGATAAATTCAGATTCTATTCAGTTCATACGTACCGTTGTACATAAATCCGAAGGTTTCTCGCTCGTATAGTGATTGTTACATGCGTCCTATGTATTCAGTTTTGCAAAACATTTGTATATATTGCAACGAATGTGTTCATGCACCTCACTTGAGGTATGTTGTTCGTGTCGTAAGTTCGTTGTAGCTGGCGTGGTTTAATAAACTAACATAATTCAGCATCCTACAGATCGTGCAACATTTTATATAATTATCGGTATAAAAACTACTTACAATCCATTACGTATTACACGCGGGGGCGGAGACAAGATTACATACATATGAAAACTCATTATGTTACCTACATGGAAATATTTCACTAAACATACACGTTGATCACTCACAGCACATTGTGCTAAAATTAACATAAATATTACAAAAAGTTGCGCTTGTATCAGATTATAATAGAAAATGTTGAGAAGTTGTCACAGATAAATATCAACTGACCAATACTGTAGTTCCTTTCTGCATGGATGAGAATGATCACTGCCCAGTGCTCCATGCGGTCGCTAACTGCCTGCTAATCTCATTAAATTAATATCCTAACAACGCTCGTAAATTGTAATGTTGATATAAGTTCTTGCTTCCATCAATCGAATACGCCACATATCGTACTCCCAGAGGTAGCGCATATTATCGCATATTCATGCCAGGCACGAGACTGAAGGGCAGGTTCACGCACATGCGTTTTTTCACGCGTTTTGTCTTCTTGTGTGGCGCTGCAATCAGAGCATAGGCCAACATTTGCATTTTTGACTTCGAAGATAATATGTAAAGATACCTCGAAGAGAACTCATTTTATTCATCTATTGTATTGGTTTCGGGGAATTCTGCCTCACCCTCACTCTCTCCTCTCCTCTGGTGTGCTGTGGATAGTTTTCCTCCAGACCTACCTGCCCTGCTTACTAAAGCATCAATCCCCCCCCCCCACCTCAGCCCTCCTCTTTAGAGACACTCCTACCAGGGATGACTCCCGATCCTCTATCTCAAACTGTACATTAATACCCCACTCCATAGGCCTATATATTGAAAGTATATCTCACATCATAACACAATCTTCTCTGTAGGGTAATCTCTCTAATAACTAAAATAATGAAGATATCTCTCATCTCTCACTGTACAATATGTTGACAAAAGAAAATGCCGATCAGTCTAAGTTTTTAACGTAATTGAGTAGATAGCTGGTCTAAAAGTGTTTGAATTATTAGAGATTATTATTATTAAGCGCAACCTCATTCCCTAACCCTATATATTAGAGTGCGCAAGTAAGTGATATGCCCAGAATAGAGTGCATTTTTTAATGCACGTACCGGTACATGTAAAACCCCTAAAAAACTCATTTCCTGGTGTAATATATCAATGTGAGTGGTGGCTGACATCAAAGTGTTTCAAATTGTGATTTTTGGGGTGGAAAAGCTTGTCTCAAGTGATCCCAAGTGGAGACACGGAAATGTATTGTGACGATTTGGGGTCGACTACATGTATTATGTGTTAATATAATTTTCTGGTGTCATTTCATGATGTAAATATGTTTTAATTGTCCAAATTTGACGTATTTCAAAATCGGCAGAATTTATGACAGAGCTGTAACATTACAGGTGTTATCGCCGGTCCAGTTTTCGTCATTGGGAATTTTAGCTGATTTTTATGTTCTTGGGGTTTC
Organism: Hanleya hanleyi; assembly: GCA_036873755.1. Lineage (NCBI taxonomy): Eukaryota > Metazoa > Mollusca > Polyplacophora > Lepidopleurida > Hanleyidae > Hanleya > Hanleya hanleyi. Next base: position 114,722 of record JAVTVY010043862.1, read on the forward strand.
TCAAGTCAGTTTTACTTTAGCTATCCATACTCATATGAAAGTGTAGTTCATCTTTACCAGTCCTGTACGACTGTATTTTGATCAGGTATTTCTTGCACATTTCATACTTCGCGGAAAAATACGTCGCCAGCTTTGTGTGCTTGTTTAGTATTTAAATATGGAAAGATGACATCGTAGCGTTCCAAAACTTGTATAAGAAAATAAGGCGGATTACTTTGTACATTTCTGGAGAAGAATAAGACATTGTCACATAGAGGTTTTCTAGTTTAGGGTCGTTTTTCTGAAATTTTTCGTGGCTTGTAAAGCTAATCAGCTGATACAACGCAGCTTTTGAAATAATTTCGTGTTCAGCCAATCAAAATCCCCGTAGAAGCCCACGTGATGTAAACATGTTTGTGGCGGTCTGTATGAACTTACAAGACGGTAAGTATTTCGCATTCTCCCCCTTGTCGTTGACGCGATTATCTGTTTAGGATTATCGATATCGTCGGGCAAGAAACTCGAGACGTTTTTAGAAGATAAAAACCCAATACTGGCTCTTAATGCCCAGAGTATCCAGTAATCCAGGCGGATCCATAACGGTACGCCCCCAGAATCGTTGACCAAGCTACTAGGGAGAAGTTTATTGAGAAGACACTAATTTTACGGGTTTTGACACCTTACCTCACTGGTGGCAGCAAACGTCGTATTATTTGGTTGATTAGACCCATGACCTACTATACCGGAAAGTGTTACAATTTGGTAACTAATCGATAACCAACCATTTGAAAGAAAAAAAAATTTACAATTTGGCGGCAGCGGTGAAATCGCCATAGCAACGGATACCTGAACCACAGTCGAGAAGACATAACGATATTTGACCTGGGAATATAGGATACTTAAAGATTAAAGAATGTCAAAGATGGAGTGTAGTGATGACGAGATGGCCACTGGAGAAGGTATTTTCTTGAATACGAAACAGAAGCGAACCAGAAGCCATCGAAGTGGTACTGAAGGAGGCCATGATGATGATGCATCCAACACTAGAGATGTTAAAGGAAATCCACCAGTTATGGATCAACCAGTTTTGGTCTAGAAGACACATGATGGTAAAACCAGAGTCATTTTCCGGAGAAGGTTCATGGATGGACTATCTGAGTGTGTTCCATACTATTGCACGTATCAGTAGATGGGGAGATGAGGAGAAAGTCGATTACCTTTTCAACCATTTGTGTGAAGCAGCTAGTCTGTCTCCAGAGGAACAGGGGCGATTTGATAAGTTGGTGCATGTGTTGATTATTCGATTTGGGCCAGTAGACCAGGCTGAGTTATACCTAGCGGAATTGCGTGGGAGTCGTCACCTTCGTGGAGAGGGTATGAGGGAACTCGGTCAGTCAATCAGGAAGATGGCAGATTTGGCCTATCCAGATATGACGGTTACCCAGAGAGATCGTTTAGCGAAGACACACTTCGCCGATGCCTTAAAGGATTCTGAGGTACGAATGCGAATATATCAAGGGAAGCCTAAGACCTTGGAACAAGCAGTCACAGTGGCGCTTGAGGTTACGGGTTATCGGAAGATAGGGGCGGGAAGGAGGGATAGTTCAGGCAGAAAACATGTCCGGGAAATAACGGTTGACTCCAGATTTCGCGATCAATAATAAGATTTATGGAGGTAAGGGGAATCAGGAGAAGAGCGGCTACAGAGGCCAGTATCCTAGGTGGAATGTTTTGGATGTAGGAAGAAAGGTCATAACAAACGAGACTGTCCTGAAATGCGCAAGGGAGAGAGTGGTCATCTAAAGGAAATCCTGGCTTCAGACCAATCAATAATTAATCGGGAAATTAGAATTGACTGATTCTAGAGGTAAAACACCAGTCAATGCCGATGTGCCCCAGCAGATCTATGTATATAAGAAATTGAATAAAGTCGTTTCCAGAGGATTTACTGTTGATTCTGGTTTCTATGTTTCTGGTTCCATTTCAGGGGTTGACCTTCGTTTTCTTGTGGATACCGGGTCATGAGTGACTATCATATCCCGTGAAGTTTATCAGAGGATTCCAGTGAATTCCAGACCACGACTGGACTATTCATCCATAACGATATGGGCAGCAGACAAGAAGCCCATCACGATATTTCGCCAATATCGTATTAGTCTTGGTATTGTTTTCTTTTCCAGCGGAGATGATTGTAACCGTTGCCGACGTACATACAGAAGCTATTCTTGGCATTGATTTTCCTCTCCGGTATGACGTCAGTTTACATTCCAAGAGTAGAAGTCTCACTTGTGGAGACGAACAATTGGTCTGTCACATGAAGGCCGAAGATAGCCGATTATGCCGTCTTTTGTTGGCGGAGAAGAATATAATTGATCCCAGGGCAGAGGTGGTACTACCATGCAGGTCTTCAGGGCAAGTTAGTGGAAAATGGGCAATGGTGGAACCAAAAGAATGTCGGGATCATGGTTAACTGGGGGACGAGTGCTGGTTGATACGGAGAGGGAGATGATTCCAGTCTGGATGATCAACAATAGCCCTGAAACAATAGTTTTATATGCAGGTACAACGTTGGGAAAGTCGGAGATTGCCAGTTAATGGAAGACGATTCTCTGCCAGTTAATGGAAGACGATTCTCCAGTCTGAAGTTCCAGATAGCTCTGGCATTCAAACGGAATGTTTTCAAGTAAGAGATGAAAACCGTGATGAACCAACTGTACCGCCACACTTTAAAGATCTCTCTATACTCGTAGTACTGAAGGTATTGAGAATTACAACACATATATGGGAAGTGGGAAGAGGTGCCGACAGTATACTCTTTTGGTTAACCTATTCTGAAGCACATACCAAGAATCTAACGATTCGTGATATGTGTTTTATCTCAGGTACGCTTTTATTGTACCTGTTCATGTGGCAACTTGGATGATATGACCACACGGCCCCTAGCACTGGCATAAGCGGTATTAGATACAAATCTAGAGAGCTATGATGGAAATGCTCTAACAACTCGTATATTGGTAATTGGTGAGCTGTTTCGCTGTGACAACTCGTACACTGGAGATTGGTGAGCTGTATCGTCGTCAGATGAAAATGACTGCATTTAACACAAAATACTAGTCTGTAAGGCCCGATGTCGACCCAGCATCACTTCCCACAAATGCCAACATATATCAGAGACCACAAAATATCTGTACAGGGGGCGGGCCTCGGGGACAAAACGTCCACCAGAAGAATCTCGTCATATACAGGTAAAAATTACAACACATATAAGGGATCTATCAATAATGCCACGTGTCAGCATATATAAGGAAGACCAGTTGACAGTAGCTTCCTTGCTTGAACGGTATCAGGGTAGTTTTGCCAAGTCTAATGCAGATATCGGGTGTGCCAAAGGGGTAGAACATCATGTCGATTCAGGTTCTGCTCCATCAAACTTTTCGAAGATTATCGTTTGAGAAGCAAACTGAAACAGATGAGCAGATAGAAGATATGCTGACACGTGGCATTATTGATAGATCGACCAGTCACTGGGCCTCATCCATTGTATTGGTGACTAAGAAGGATGACTCCATTCGGTTTTGTGTGGATTACCGTCGCTTGAATGATGAACTCCATTCCTCGTATTGATGACTCTTTAAATGCGTTTCAAGTAGCTCGGTGGTATTCTACATTAGATTTGGCCAGTGGCTGCAAGTGAAATTAGATGAGTCGAAAAAGAAGTCTGCCTTTGTTACTAGAGACGGCCTTTTTCAGTTCAAGGTTATGCCATTCGGTCTGTGCAATTCGCCCTCAACTTTTGAGAGGCTGATGAAGATGGTATTCGCCGGTCTACTATGGAAAATCTGTTTGGTATATGTAGACGATATCATCGTTTATGGACGAACATTCGATGAAGCTCTGCAGAATTTAGAGGACGTCCTGTGTAGATTGGAAGAAGCTGGTCTAAAATTGAAAGCGAAGAAGTGTCATTTATTTAGAACCGTGGTTAGGTATCTCTCACCTGGCGTAGCTGCTGACCCGGAGAAGATCGCCATTGTGAAGAAATTGCCCATACCTAAAGATGTTCATGATGGAGAAGGTTCTTGGGGTTATCCTCGTATTATCGGCGTTTCCTTCAAGACTTTTCTATCATTGCACGGCCGTTACATCGCTTGACGGAGAAGGGTAGGGAGTTTAACTGGACAGACGAGCATTAGAAAGCCTTTTGCAACCTGAAGACCAGGTTGATCCAATCGCCAGTACTGACCTATCCTAGCGACACTGGTGAGTATATTTTAGATACTGACGCGAGCGATTATGGGATTGGGGCGGTTTTATCTCAGCAACAAGAAGGTACGGAAAAGGTGATGCGAGCAAATCACTGTCCAAATCAGAATAACACTATTGTGTGACAAGGAGGTAGCTCCTAGCTGTTGTTGTCTTTGTGAAGTAATTCAAGCAATAATTGTATGGGAGGCACTTTACCCTCCGGACGGACCATGCTGCACTCCGTTGGATGATGCGTTTTAAGGAAGCAGAAGGTCAGCTTGCCCGGTGGTTGAGTGTCCTCGACACGTTTGATTTCGAAATATTACATCGTGCTGGAAGACATCAAAATGCAGATGCTATGTCGAGAGGGGCCTGTCGACACTGTGAGAAGATTGGTTTTAGTAGAGATGTTGATGGTTCCTATTGTGCTAGTGTTACACAGCAAAAATGGTTAAAGTGGCCACACAGACTGATCACACTGGTCCTGTACTGCCCAAAATCAAATGGATATCAAAATTGTGGGGCTAGAAGCAACCCAACTATAAATGAAAGAGACGAAGGTCTCCCAAAACTACATCTGCAGTACCGCATTTTGTAAGTAAAGTTTATCTGGATGAGAATATGGTAGCATCTCAGAGAAACGATGACGTGTTGTCTTGGATTGTCAACGCAAACCGGACTCTGGATCAAAGGCCACCATGGAGAACTATATCTGGGGAGAATAGTTCCACCAAGTCTTATTGGAAGGCATGAGACTGGTTGGAAATTAAAGACGACTGTGTTTGAGATGGGAAGTTGATTTGCACAGATCCTATTGCCGAGTCCTTCCACCACGGCAGTTTCGCAAGGGGGCTTTCGATGAACTGCACGCAGCTAAGACTTCGGGACATTTTGCCCTGAATAAAGCACTACCGAAGGTGCAACAGAGATTTCACTGGTACGGGATGAGAAGAGATGTCAAACGCTGGTGTGAGCACTGTGATGTCCGTGCAATGAATAAGTCTCCTACCAAGCGATCCAGAGCTCCAATGAAGCAGTATCGAAGTAAGGGACTTCCCGTGGAGAGGATTGCAACGGATATCATTGGACCGAAGACGGGAAGTGGTAATAAGTACATCTTACTGATCAGTGATTACTTTGCCAAATGGGTTGAGGAATATGCGATTCCTAATCAAGAAGCGGTGACCGTTGCGAAGAAGCTCACTGAAGAGTTCATTTGTAGGTATGAGGTCGCCAGGCAAATACATTCAAATCAGAAACGAAATTACGAGTCTGCAGTTTTCAAAGAAGGCTGTGCTTTGTTCGGGATGGAGAAGACGAGAAGTACCCCACGTCACCCTTAATCGAACGGATTGGCTGTGCGATTTAACCGTACCTTGGAGACATGTCTGTCTATGATGGTTTCCAAGAACCAGACAGATTGGGATGAGCAACTCCCCTTCGCCATGATGGCCTATCGGAGCTCACAACATGAGACAACCGGTGAGACACCGAACATGATGATGTTGGGTAGGGAGGTTGAGTTGTCGTTAGACTTAGTAACTGGTTTGCCACCTTGTATTTCTGTTTCAGAAACTACAGATTACTCTAAAAGTTTACGAGAGCGCCTTGAGGTTGCCTACGAAAATGCGTGAAGACATTCGACGGCCAAACAGATGGGACAGAAGATCTTACCACAGATGTGCTAAGGGGCGTCCTTTCAATCCTGGAGACGTTGTTTGGTTGTACAATCCGGTCCGGAAGAAGAATTTATCACCAAAGTTGCCCTGCTTTTGGGAAGGTCCTAATCAAGTCATGAAGGGTGTAGATGACACTGTATACTAGATTCAACGATACCCAAGGTCCAAACCAAAGGTCATCCTTTGCAATCGTCTCAAGCCTTACCTAGGAACCAAGTTTGAGACGTGAAAGATCATTTTGCCGAAAACACGGAAGAAAACAGAAATCGGAGAAGTGCCACCGAAAACGGGAGATGTTATTGCCGAACTTACTGTAACTTGTGAAGACAATAAAAATGTTCACTACAGATAAACCTTGCAGTGTACCATAAAATGATAGAACAGGGTTAGACGTGGTGCTTCCCCCACAATCAGATTCGGCCGAAGAATTCGAAGATCGGATCTTGCGGTCAGTGCTAAGTAGGCCTAACCAGGAGGGTCCCATAATTGAGGTGTAGTGAGAGAAATTGGTATGAGTGTCATTACCTACATTTGTTACCCTTCTGTCCATTTTCAGATTCAAGATGCTATTTCCATGTCCTCAGTGCCAGGCAACGTTTAGGTTGAAGGCAAACTATCTGCGTCATCGCAAAATGTGCGAGAGACGAACAGTGAAGTTTTCCTGTGAGAAGTGTTTTCGGGTATTTAACCGGCGAGACAATTTGAGTCACCATGAGAAACGGAGACACGGAGAGGAGAGTAAGGTTGAGAAGGTAGAGAAGAAGAAAGTACAGAGTGAAAAGGTAGAGAAGAATAAAGTACAGAGTACGGTGGAGAAAGCAGAGCAGAAGAAAGTGGAGAAGGACAGGAAAGTGGACACGAGGAAAGTGGAGAAGGATAGGGAAGTGGACCAGAGGTAAGTGGAGAAGGACAGGAAAGTGGAAAAGAGGAAAGTGGAGAAGGATGGAAGGATGGAGTTAGAGGAAGGCAAGGTGTTGAAGGATCCTGAAGTGGCATTAATCTTGCCAGTGACACCAATGCCAGAGAGTCCAGACCAACAGGAAGAGGCGCCCATTACATCTGGCAACGCCAAGACTTCCCCAGTGCACAGCTGGGTCTCTGATGTACATACTGATTGACCCATCTACCAGCTTCATTCGCATACCAACTTCTCATGCGACACCCAACATACACCAATGATTTATGAACACTCGATTCCGTCTAGTTCTCAACCCACCTCTTATGTTGTACCAATCACAACACATATAAGGGAAGTGGGAAGAGGTGCCGACATACTGACAGAGCCACATGACTTCACAGTATAGTCTTCTGGTTAACCTATTTTAAAGCACATACCAAGAATCTAACGATTCGTGATATGTGTTGTACCCCAGGTACGCTTTTATTGTACCTGTTCATGTGGCAACTTGGATGATATGACCACACGGCCCCTAGCACCGGCATAAGCGGTATTAGATACAAATTTAGAGAGCTATGATGGAAATGCTCTGACAACTCGTATATTGGTAATTGGTGAGCTGTTTCGCTGTGACAATTTGTACACTGGGGATTGGTGAGCTGTATCGTCGTCAGATGAAAATGACGACAGTTAACACAAAAGACTAGTCTGTAAGGCCCGATGTCGACACAGCATCAACTTCCCACAAATGCCAACATATATCAAAGACCAAAAGGTCTGTACAGGGGGCGGGCCTCGGGGCCGAAACGTCCACCAGCAGAATCTCGCCATATACAGGTAAAAATTACAACACATAAGGGGAGTGGGAAGAGGTGCCGACATACTGACAGAGCCACATGACTTCACAGTATAGTCTTCTGGTGAACCTATTCTAAAGCACATACCAAGAATCTAACGATTCGTGATATGTGGTGTACCTCAGGTACGCTTCTATTGTTCCTGTTCATTTGGCAACTTGAATGATATGATCACACGGCCCCTAGCACCGGCATAAGCGGTATTAGATACAAATTTAGAGAGTTATGATGGAAATGCTCTGACAACTCGTATATTTGTAATTGGTGAGCTGTTTCGCTGTGACAACTCGTACACTGGGGATTGGTGAGCTGTATCGTCGTCAGATGAAAATGACGGCATTTAACACGACTAGTCTGTAAGGCCCGATGTCGACCCAGCATCAACCTCCCAGCCATTCCTCACACCCAAATAGTGTACGACCCAGAGCCAAATCCAGGCGTGGTCCGTGGCTATCAACAGCCTATGCTAACCCAGTACTCTCCTCCGCAGGGTCCACCAGTTGTATTTGGTGACATTAACCAACCTCTGATAGCAATGTAACCGCTTCCTCAGCGTGGTGTGTTCCCCACAGCGCCGTATCCTTGTATGGAACATATCTACCGTACAATTGTGTACCCCAATGGCGTAACCGTCCACGAGGATATATCCCGAGATACTCTACAAAAACCCAAAACACACCACGCACACCCACATCGTGAATTCTCCTGTCACATTTCGATCTCAAATTCCGATGATCTCTAGTAATACGCAAACCGAACCAATTAGTCCAAATCCAGTTTCCATGGTCGACGTAGCTACCCATTTCAACCCTGTGACCTGTAAGTCCAGCACACTTACAGCAGTGCCAGCAGCATGTGAGAAGAGCTTCCACCTGATGTGCCGACAGCAGAGACGGCTACCGAAACCAAGCATGGAATTTGGATTTGCACGAACTTCCTGTGTGAAGTGTGCCATGGCTCGAGAAATCATGTCTCTCTGGTGATGGACCCAGATGATGGATGCAGCAGTACCGTACCAAGATGTTGGATTCCTTACTCCTATGCCTTAAATTTACATTTATATATCAGATGTGACCTAGTATGTTCTTCAGATTGAATTTTTTTCGATAGAATAATAACTTTGCTGATTAAGCTTATCTATAATTGTTATATCTAATGCTTGATAATGTATTTCAGGAGTTTGCTTGTGCGGGGACGCACAGCTCCAGGAAGGGGTTAGTGTGACGATATGCGGTCGACTACATGTATTATGTGTTAATATAATTTTCTGGTGTCATTTCATGATGTAAATATGTTTAATGGTCGAAATTTGACGTATTTCAAAATCGACAGAATTTATGACAGAGCCGTAACATTCCAGGTGTTATCGCGGCTCCAGTTTTCGTCATTGGGAATTTTGACTGATTTTTATGTTTTTGGGGATTCTCATTGCATAAAAACTAGTTAGCCCGAATAATTCAGTTTTACTTTCCTATCCATACTCAGGTGAAAGTGTAGTTCATCTTTATCTGTCCTGTACGACTGTATTTTGATCAGGTATACTTAGGTATTTCATACTTCGCGGAAAAATACGTCGCCAGCTTTGTGTGCTTGTTTAGTATTTAAATATGGAAATTTGACATCGTAGCGTTTCAAAACTTGTATAAGAAAATAGGGCAGATTATTTTGTACATTTCTGAAGAAGAATAAGTCATTGTTACATAGAAGTTTTCTAGTTTAGGGTCATTTTTCTGATACTTTTCGTGGCTTGTAAAGCTAATCAGCTGATTCAACGCAGGTTTTGAATAGTTTAGTTTTCAGCCAATCAAAATCTCCGTAGAAGCCCACGTGATGTTAACATGTTTGTGGCGGTCTATATGAACTTACAAGACGGTAGGTACTTTGCATTCTGCCCTTTGTCGTTGACGAGATTATCTGTTTACGATTATCGATGTCGTCGAGCGAGAACCTGGAGCGGTTTGGAGAAGATAAAAACCCAATACTGGCTCTTAATACCCAGAGTATCCAGTAATCCAGGCGGATACATAACGGTACCCTCGAGAATCATTGACCAAGCTACTATGGAGAAGTTTATTGAGAAGACACTAAATTTACGGGTGTTGACACCTTACGTCACTGGTGGCAGCAAAAATCGTATTATTTGGTTGATTAGGCCCATGACCTAAGATACCGGAAAGTGTTACAATTTGGTACCTAATCGACAACCAAACATTTGAAAGAAAAAAACCCCGTTACAGTATTAAGGATATAATGGGCAAAGGTGCGACAAGCAAATCTCGCACTAGAAGTGTTTTAAGGAAGTAGGGTACGTTAATTTCAATGCACTTATGGGGTTATATCATACATGGCATCATAGGTAATTTCTCCATCTCTTGCCCCCAAGTGGGTGACCAGTATGATTTTTGTACCATGTCAGCTGCCACGATGGAAAGATTAATTTCCTCTACATGATGACTGTACAGTCACACATGTCCAGCTAATCATATCGTAGTTAGTTATATCGTCGCTATATGGCCGAAATAGCGCTGAACGCGACGTTAAACCCTAACTCACTCACATTCTCCATCTCTTAACTTGGAGTCTGAAGTTTTGCTTCTCAAGAAGTTGACCTTGACACCGATGACCCAGGGTCAGGAAACTTGGTGAGTAGGTTGTCGCAGTTGTTATTCATATTATAAATTCATTAAGCCGAAAGTTGTTCGGGAATAGTACCAGTTAGAGCTGTAAAATTTCCATCGATCGACAATTTAACGCCAGTTGGATCTCCAGCATCATTGTAACGTCATCAAACCGGAAGTCTTTTCAGCACTGAAGAAAAGGTATAATCTAGGGATTCTATCCCATAATTATGAACATATAAAGAAAGGGAGCGACTTTTGTAGAATGAATTAAATGAAGAATATTAATAACAAAAAATGTAGATATAATATATACGCATCCACATCTACATCTATGCACGCACATCTTGACATCCACACTTACATATCCACATATACACGTTCACATTAACACATCCACATCTATACATCCACATCTGCGCATCTACACTTCCACTTCTACACATTCACATCCACACTTACATGTCCACATCTACACATCACATCTACTCATCCACATCTGCACATTCACGTCTACACATCCGCATCTACTCTCATACATCGACATCTACACATCCACATCTATACACTGACATTTACACACGTACATGTATACAATGTCCCCCACCGTCCATGTCATGTACGTCGTCCGTGGATATCGTTCATGTGCGTTTTCATGGACGAGCTACATGGACGGTGTACATCGACGATGTAAAACCGTATATACACCAGATGCTGAGAAACTGTTACACCATCCATTTACGATAAAGGTTGCTGGACCTACTGAGAGTGGGACAGCTACGTGGATAAATGCATTATTTAGAGACTTCAAGGATAAGTAGAACCTAGTTCGCACAATATTAGCTATTGTTATGGCAAATGGCAGCCTCTCTTTGAGGATATGATTCTGGCATTACCCGGTATAGAGTTTGTAAAGAGTATACCCCCTGAATCTAGGAGTTGACGGATACTTTGATCCAATTGTAAGAAATTTGATAACAGTGGACCAAGGCCAAACAGGACTGGATAATTTCAGATTTTTGTACCAAGGGAAGTAGTAGGGTCTAAGCAAATTGAGTCTCATTTCACCCGGATGTAGTGACGTCACGGGGAGGCTTTGAGGAGGAACTAGTAGCGCCATCTGTACACTCTGCACGCAAGGGAGACAACTCGATCTGCCAGAGTTTGGCCGCCATCTTGAATTTTGTGGAAAAGGGGATGTATTCCTCCACGGTGATGCGGTCCTGGCGGTGATGCGGTCGCGGGAAAAAGCTTCCGCGGAGAAAAAGTAGTCCCTAGACTGGAAATACGCTGCATGGTCCGATGGGGTCGAGTGAGGTATCAAAGTGAAGCATTCGTGAAGGGGCATCTGATGGGCTGGGTGTGGGGTTGACATATCGGCATTCTGCGCATGCGCGGTGGCCAAAGGGTATGGAAATAGATGTTTTGGGATCTAGGGGAGCCCCACATGGGCCGATGGAGTTGTATGAGGTATCAAAGTGAAGCCTATGTGAGGGGGCATCCGATGGGCTGGGTGTGGGATTGAAATATCGGCATTCTGCGCATGCGCGGTGGCCCAAGGGTATGGAAATAGACGTTTTGGAGCTAGGGGAGCCCCTAATGGGCCGATGGAGTTGTATGAGGTATCAAAGTGAAGCATTCGTGAAGGGGCATCTGATGGGCTCGGTGTGGGGTTGAAATAACGGCATTCTGCGCATGCGCGGTGGCCCAAGGGTATGAAAATAGACGTTTTGGAGCTAGGGGAGCCACTAATGGTCCAATGGGGTCGAGTGAGGTATCAAAGTGAAGCATTCGTGAAGGGGCATTTGATGGGCTGGGTGTGGGGTTGAAATATCGGCATTCTGCGCATGCGCAGTGGCCGAAGGGTATGAAAATAGACGTGTTGGGATCTAGGGGAGCCACTAATGGTCCAATGGGGTCGAGTGAGGTATCAAAGTGAAGCATTCGTGAAGGGGCATATGACTGGACTAGTGGCTCGAGCGTTGTCACCATTCTACGCATGCGCAGACAGGGAATTGTGGGAAAAGGGTATGGAAATAGACGTTTTGGGATCTAGGGGAGTCCCTAATGGGCCGATGGAGTCGTATGAGGTATCCAAGTGAAGCCTGTGTTAGGGGGCATCCAGTCATGGGTGGATACATGTAAACATTTTCCTGAAAAAAAGCGGAAAACGGACTTTACCCATAAAATAGGGGAAAACCCCTATCACCTCTAGTCAAAAGGGCTAATATCGGTCCCCGGGCTTATTGGGACCTGCCTATCAAGTCAATGGGGTGATGTGAATAACAACAAGTTCAGCAATGTTCATACAGTTTATTATCCCCAATGTTACATCATACCCAGGCTGGGGGAGCCGCCCTGGGTATGTTTAGTATGTTCACAGCAAAAAAAATTGAAATATCAAACACCATGTTTTATATTTAACGCACCGTCACATTAGGTACAAGTGTTTACTGAGCTCAAATCAATGATCAGCATGTAGACATAGAGAGTATGTACGACATGTTATGGTATTCATCAGTGCACGAGTGACGCATTCAACCGATGGCAGTGGTGGATCAGCTTGGTAAGGAAAAACGTAACATTGGTCACCCTCTTCACTGTCCACTTGGTGTTGGGTCGTTGTTGTTGGGCCCATCCCAAGACATCCAATTGTTCCACTTGGTCCAGCATCATCTCTAGTGACCTCCGTTCATTGATGGTAAACGGTTGGTCGTACACTGGGTGGAGGGCACTGGAATAGAAATAGCGCAATTCACCCGTCATCTTATGGCATAAGATGTACCCAAATGCTACATTTAATGTGAAGGCCGTAGGTTGGTCATTGAAGATGGTTTCCACGTAGCTGCGTAGACGGGTGAGGTTGGTCAGTGGGAAATTGTAGATATCTTGAATAGGGCGATGACGGTGTCGTGTCATGGACCAATGGCGCCGAGAGATGTCACTCTCTGGATGATCTTCGCGTAAGAGATCGCTAGGAACATTTATGGGCTCGTCCAGAAAATGTTCGATGTATGACGTATGACTCGAAACCGTAACGGTGGGGTCCGGCCGGAAATCCAGGCTCTTCCCAACTGTGGGTATAGGCGGGCTCTCCGTCATCGCATCACCAGTGGCGGTCGTCTTCCCGGGCTTATCTTCAGTGGGTCTGACCTTCCGCGGCTCCTCTTCAGTAGGAAGTTGTCGCCAAAACCGTGGTGACGGACCATGAATCAAACGCTCATGCCGTTTTAACTGACTGCGTCGTTTGAAGAGTTGACCACAATCCTTATATTGTTCCGTCGCGCCCTCGTGGAATGAGCGTTCGTGGCGCAGTAAATGATCCTCCCGATTAAATGACCGTGCGCAGGTTATACAAGTATACCGTGCATCGTTGTGGGTGGAGGCCTCGTGGCGTCGTAAATTATCTAGACGAGTAAACTGCTTCTGGCAAGTTGTGCAAGTGAACATCTTGATGGTTGACAGTGTCTGATGAAACGGCAAGGCCGCTTCCCTTTCATAGCACGCTAGCTGGTGATCTATTTTTAGCACACTCAGTCGAAAGTCCGAAAAGACACGGACGTACCCGAAAAGACACGAAGGTGAACGACATTGAGTCCCCACAGACAGGTTAGTACATGCATTCCTATGATGTTCACAGGTTACGCCCATTCACGAAGGGCCGTCACAGGGCGTAGTAGAAAAAAGCGTATTTCTAACCTTATTGAACTTATGGCGCAAGCGAGTATAACAAGTGCCACGCACGGTGTATAAAACCCTACCCAACAGGTACACTATAAAGCCACCTCTCTCACCGTTCGCTTTTCATTCCTCACCATGGCAGCGAGCGGAACAGAGCTTGCGTTATTCCAACTGACGTCCGACGTCTACCTCATCGTCAATGACGATCACCTGAAGCTGGTCCAAGACGCACCGCAGAAGGTGAAGATTTTGTTATCGCTATCAGGCTGGACTCTATTGACACGATTGTTACAGGGAAAAGAGCCCGAAAGGGATTTCATGCACGTGGAAGTCGGCGTGCACATACTCACTGCTGGAGAGGATTCCCTTTTTCCCCGGTTGGAACAGAGTGGATGTACCTATATCACACTCTGTCCATCCTTATGGATGGCACTGAAAGATGTACTCCCCGAGGTGGATGACTTACTACACCCCGAGGTGAAAGAAGGGACTGTGGCTACCCGGAGGCTTACACGTGGCTGCACCCTATTGTTGTACCCCAAACGAGTGGACCTCATCGATAGCGGACTTAGGTGTTGGTGTACGACTGAACCCAAAGCGCACGTCTCTTTGTCACCGAAAGGATGGACTACCTTGAAACGGGTGTTGTTGGGTGACCTGCACGGTGATAGCATTCACCTGTGTGACGACGTCTACATTTTCTGCGGTCCCTTTTCCGCTCGACTCCTCTGTCTGAACGACCGTGGTTTTACCCTGGACCCGGATCTATGGACGGCTTTGGAACAAGTAGTCCCCATTGTCGATAAGGTACTATCTCTATAGTAGCCACATAACCCATCAGAATAGTACGTATCACGGACTACACCCGTAGAGCTACATCTAGGCGCGCATGTGTGACATGATCTATAAAACACGTCCCTCTGGATCCCACACCTTCATTTCTATGGTTGCAGAGCCATGACGGAGATCCAGCCCTATGCGACTCGCATTTTACAGCATGCTACCGTGGTTAATTCACTCACGGGTTACCGAGCAGTGGTCCGGTCCATGTTTGCAGATGGCGACGACAACGAGGGGCGACGCCAGATCCTGAAAGAGTTCACAGAAGCGGTCCTCGACAGAGTGCACTCGATGGAGAGGTGTGCCATCACTCACCACTATTGGACTATGACAGCCATCCTTGATGCTCGGGCTATGGGCCACGAGCGCTCACGCCGGAACCAGCGACGGCTGGTTGGCCTAGTCATGGTCTGTGCCCTATTGACCCTGGCGCTGTGGTATTGACAGTGGCACCTGACTATAAATACGAGGGTCAGACAGAGTGTGTGTCATTCAACGATCGTCATTGGAGCAAGCATGTCACCAGTCCTACGAGCCATCCTTCCCCTTACACCCCGGGTGGGGTTACACGTCTATGAAGATAAAGTCACCCTCGTGGAAGACCGTGGAGATGTTTGCTGGTCGCCCGCTGAGACCGTATCGAATACGGTTACGCTACACCGTGACGGCTGGATCAAATTTAAACGGGTGTTGAGCGGCGAGCTCGATGGAGACCTCATCCACATAGACAATGCCATCTACGTATACCGTGGACCCTTCTTCCCACGCCTGGGCCGCTACCAAGACCCTACGCGAAGCTTCACCCTAGATCCCGATCTGTGGATAGCCTTCGAGAAAGTGGTGCCTATCGTGGACCAGCTGTTTACACCGGACGAGCGGTCATCAGACGAGCTGGAGTGGGCTCGTGCCCTGAGAGAAGCAGCGGCAGAACCCAATGAACAAATGTCTAGCCATGAACCAGACGACGATGCCATTGATTACCCGGCTAGACTCAGTCAGCCCAGTGACATGACCACCTGATCCTTTGATCTCACGGGGTTGTCCCTATAAATACGGGAGACAGTCAAATCTGGTACCATTCACGTACTGACCATGACGGAGCATATAATACTGGCGTATCTCAGCTTGACCTCCGAGGTTTTCCTGCACGTGTATGCGGATAAAGTCGATATCATGGAGGAGATGGGAGACATCTGTGATGCGGACCCTACACAACCGTGCCCGGCTCACATTCGTCTGTCCCGCGAGGGCTGGACCAAATTCAAACGGGTGTTGTCTGGTGAACTGGACGGCGACCTCATCCACTTGTGTCACGACGTGTACATCCGACGCGGCCCTTTCTTTGCTCAATTGGCTCGGCTAGATGGGGTACACTGCATTTTACCCTTCACCCTGATCTATGGTTTGCATTGGAAGATGCCGTGGTAGATGTGGATCAAGTGCTTATCAAGCGGTCATCAGACGAGTTGGACAGGTCATTTACCATGGACACTGTGGAAGCCAACGAAGAAAATCAGAAAGAAACTCCGGCCCAAGATATACCCGTTATAAATAAAGGAGCCAAATAGAGCCAGGGTCCATCATCATTTGTCACCATGAAGCGCTGGGAGAATGTGTTGGATAACTTATACTACAGTCCCGACAGTCCGGCGGCCTATAGTGCATTGTCGGCTCTCTATCGAGCGGCCAAACCCCAGGTGATACAACGTGCCCAAGTCCGAGATTGGTTAAGAAAACAAGACACCTATACCTTACATCGATCTGTCCGTCGCCATTTTCTACGGAACCGGGTCATCGTGGGAGGAATAGATGCCCAGTGGCAAGCGGATTTGGTCGATATGAGCGCCTTTGCCAAACACAACGATGGGAATCGGTATATCTTGACGTGCATCGATATCCTATCCAAGTATGCATGGGTGGTACCCATCCGGACGAAAACGGGGGTGAATCTCATAGCGGCGTTCAAAGACATCTTCAAGACCGGGCGCAAACCTTTGTATTTGCAAACCGACGAAGGCACGGAATTCCTCAACAGACCGTTGCAACAGTTTCTGAAAGCCCAGAAGGTGTTTTTCTTCCATACGTACAACGACACCAAGGTTCCGTGGTGGAAAGGTTCAACAGGACATTCAAAGGCCGCATGTATAAATATTTCACCTATAAGAATACAAGGCGGTACATCGATGTTCTCCCGAAACTTGTGAGTGGTTACAATCGAGCCTATCATCGGAGTATAGAGAGAGCCCCCATTACCGTGACCCAACGCAATGAAGCCCAAGTCCGGCGTGTCTTGTACCCCAGGCCATCGCAGCGAACGCCGAAGGCGGTGTTCAAGGTCGGGGACCCTGTACGGATCAGTAAAGTCAAGGGCAAGTTCGAGAAAAGTTACTTGGCCAACTGGAGCGATGAACACTTCCTGATTAAACGGCGCCTACCCCGACAGCAGCGAGTCTATGAACTGGAAGATCTTCAAGGGGAACCGTTGCTAGGGACGTTTTACGAGATGGACTTACAGCCTGTCGTAAAAACACAGCAAGACTACTACACGGCGGAGCAGATTTTGAAAACGGAACGTCGACGTGGCAAACTATTTCATTTCGTCAAATGGCAAGGCTGGCCCAGTTCCTTCAATTCCTGGGTCGCTGCCAACCAGGTGAAACGACTATAAAGCCAGACACCACTGCCGTCATCCTTCATTCCACGTTCGACCACAGTGCTATGGACAAACAGCAGCTGCCTCTGAGCACAACGTCTCCCAAAACGCGCAAAGCGCAAGTGGGCTTTGTGGTGATACTGCTAACCCTGCTGAGTGTGTTGTACGGAGGTGTGTTTTACGACGTAGCCTATGTCAGCACGTTACTTAACCAATTGAGAACACAAGCCATCAGTGAAACCGGTCTACAGAGAGCACCAGTCAACCCCGTATCGAGCCCAGTCACCACCACACCCCGTGTACAAGCCACGTCGAGCTCCACATCAAGCTCCACACCTACACCAAGTACACCCACTACGTCTGAAGACCCACCGGATTTCATCCCTCACAGTGAACCGACAACGACGACCGACGTTGTACCCATCACCATCATCACTCGCAGTGAACAGACAACGACGACCGACGTTGTACCCACCACCACCACCACCACCACTCCAGTTCACTCGTACGAAATTTACAAGAGCGGGTTACCACGACAACGGATACACCTCGAACCATGGACCCTCGGTGGCAGCATCCCTTCACTTGCGTCATCGCAGGACCGACGGGTTCCGGCAAAACGCACTTCGTCAGGAAGCTCCTTCAACACGTCGACAGCATGATCACCCCACGCATTGCCCGAGTCGTGTGGTGTTACGGAGAATGGCAGGAAGCGTATGCAGCAATGCCCCACATCACGTTCGTGGAAGGCCTACCCAACCTGGCCGATTTGGAACCCGACACCTTGGTGGTTCTGGATGATCTCATGGCGGAGACGGATGCACGGGTCACCCAACTCTTACCAAAGGCAGCCATCATCGACGGCTCAGCATCATCTACATTGTGCAGAATCTGTTCAGTAAAAACAAAGAACATCGGAATATCAGCTTAAATGCCCACTACATGGTGCTCTTCAAAAACCCGAGAGATACCACTCAACTGCTGCACCTGGCGAGACAGATGTATCCCGGTCGCACATCGTTTGCGTTGGAAGCCTTTAAAGATGCCACAACCCCTCAGCACGGGTATATGCTCTTCGACCTCAAGCAAGCCACCCCCGAACATCTTCGACTACGGACCGGCATCTTTCCCGGAGAGGCCCACCACGTGTACATGCAAAAATAATGTAAACACACCCACAGTGGCGCCCCCAGCTGGGGTCTGTGTGTTTGATGATGAGAAATAATAAAAAGAATGAATACCACAGCAGGGTTGACTTTGTCTCTGAAGTAGATAAAAAGAGCAGAGTTGTGGGTTCTAGCATTAGTTGTACATGATGTCTGCGCGAGTACGGAAGCACGCTCCCACGCTCCGTGTATTGATGACGGCCCCACCCGAGTTAGTCCGAACCATTGGACGCGGTGCGGACCCTGACCTTGTACGCTGTCTGTGCGAGATCGGGTACAACCTGTTAAAAGGCAACGTACCACTGACTCCGGCTCAGAAGACCAAGTTGGCCAAGCATAAGACAGGTCTCCGAACCCTAGTCCAGAAGCGGGTCCCTCAAACACAAAAGAAAAAGGTGTTACAGAAAGGCGGCTTTCTCGGGGCCATCTTAGCGCCGTTGGCCGCTTCCGTGTTGGGTCCAGTATTGGGTGGACTCCTCGGCCGACAATGAACCACACGAAAGAAATGGTCCTCGTCGAACCACGGTTCCTTCAAAACCTCCAATCGCCCTACCCTGTCCCACCTACGGTGAAGACCATAAACACCCTCGATGGAGAGATGCAACAGATCTTACAGAGACCGGGTTAAGCGACAGTGAGAAAGTACAACGGTACAATGAGACGCTTCAACGGTACATGACGTTCATGGACCAATACAAAACCCTCTCTACCCCAGCACCACCACCACCACCACCACGTGACACACTGCCTACCTCAGCATCGCTCCAACAGCTGCCATTACCAGGGTACCACCCACAGCCCCACAGTGGGTAGAAGACGAAGTGCTGAAGAGTGTACCTGCATCGTTCAAGAAACAAGCTGGCCTGGTATTACAACGGATGAAACAGAATCCTAACATGACTTGGAATGATAAAGGCGAACAACTGGTACAGAATCAGGTGGTCCCCGGCACCCACATGACGGATTTAGTGAATGACCTGATGCGTAAACGCAGGTCGCACACAGATCCTCGAGGATGGGAGGTCTTCGCTCAAGGCTTGAAAGACATGCATGTACCACAGGAATTGGTGGGGAACCCCCACCGCTGGGCCTTTATGCAGCAAACCCAACAATCGCCGAGTGGCCCACTACCTTCTTGGGAAGCCGACTGGGAACCGGAGTCACCCCCCAAACTCCACCACCACAACGGGCACCTTCTTTTCAGACCTTTAAAAAACCACCCTTGATCAGGACACCCCACATCTCCAGAGCCGTGACACGTAGCAAGTCAACGCGACGAACACGACACCGGACACAACCGCCCAAGACCTGGAACACCTATTAAAACCAACAGCAGCAGCAGGACAGCTCAGTCGCCATGTTTTACCTCACCCTACCCAGTAACACCCAGTAACAGTTCGCTGGAGGTGTTTCCTGACAACACCGTGGCCAAGCACGTGACCCAGTTACCGCAACCGTTGCATTTACCTGGACGATGGGAATGTGGCCTCGTGGATATCCAATACCCTTACTCGTGGTACAACGTGCGAGCCAATGAAGTGTGGTACGACGTGACCTACGAAGGCAAAGACACCCGACTCACCCTCCCCGAAGGCCAATACGATACTCCCAAGGAGTTCATGGGTGGGCTGTCAAGACTGTTGCATTATAAGGCTCTACGGGAGATCACGAATACTTCAAAACCCATCAAAGCCTATCCCTTCAAGAATCACGTGAACTTCGATTACAACGCACACAACGACAAGGCAGAGCTTATCGTCACCGCCAACGCGAGTGTCGTACTGAGTCCTATCCCACAACAAAAGCTGGGTTTCGATCTACAGACGTTCGCTGGTCCCACCGCCCACCAAGGCGAGATCCCGATGGATATGAAGTCGGGTATGTACGGACTCTACGTCTACTCGGACGTGGTGGACAACCACATCGTGGGCGATATCAACACACCTCTGTTACGGGTGGTCTCCATTAAAAAGACGTATGGAGATCAAGTCACCCACAGTTTCACCCACATGCTCTACCTGCCCGTACGACAAACCGACATCAACACGATCACGGTGGATATAAGAGATGACACGGGAAGACCGGTGGCATCCGAACGAGGAAAAGTGGTGTTGACACTTCATTTTCGACAAGCACGTGCTCCCCACTTTGCATAATGAAAGTACCTTACAAGTGCAATGCACGCAGCTATACGGACTATTATGCCCAACAGGCCGGGGGTGGCTTTCCGGTCTTTAGCGGTGCACGCATGCAACGAGGACATGGACTGGGGAACATACTCGGCAGCATCGTCAAAACGTTCCTGCCCTTGGTGACGCGTGGGGTGAAAGCAATCGACAAACAAGCGGTACACAGTGGACTGCAAGTGGCCGGTGATGTCTTGGGCGGTACGGCACCTAAAGAAGCCTTGAAACGGCGGGCTAAAGAAGCGGGAGGCGTCTTGGTGGCCAAAGCACAACGCACCGTAGGGAATAAAAGAGCTGCCCCACCGAGACCACGCACCAGTCGACGACCGACCCTGCGACGACGCACATCGAAGACCCGGGATATCTTTTCTCAAAACATGTCCTTGATCCACGCCGAGTCCTGTCCCTCCACCAACAGTGAATTTGATTTGTGGACCGTGCCGCCCACACAGACCAGTGCCGAACAAGGATTAGGGGTGGAGCATCTCCCGCTCTCCAGCATCAACGCAACAGGGCCCATCGAGTTCACCATCAGTAATGCGGATACGGCCTATGTGGATTTAGCCAAGATCATCAATGTGAAAGCCAAGATCATCAATGGAGATGGCACCAGAATCGCCGACCAAGCAACGGTGGGCCCGACGAATCTCTGGCTGCACTCGATGTTTCAACAGGTGGATATATTTCTCAGCGACAAACTCATCAGTGACTCGACCAACACGTACCCCTATCGAGCTTACATCGAGACGCTGTTGTCGCATGGGCGAGAGGCTAAAAAATCTCAACTGACAGCCGCTTTATTCTACCAGGACAAAGCCGAGCACATGGGCGCAGAGAACGACAATACGGGATATAGCAAACGGAAGGCTTTGACCGCGAACGGCGTCGCGGTGGATATGATCGGTCGACTGCACGCAGACATGTTCATGCAAGACCGATACCTCTTGAACAAGATCCCCATCAAAATCCGACTGATACGGGCGCCTCCAACCTTCGCCTTGATGGCCACTAACGTAGAGGGGCATGCAGCTGACTATAAGATTGTCATCGAAGACGCAGTTCTGTATGTCCGAAAAGTGAAACCGAATCCAGCCGTTCAATTGGGACACATGAAAGCCTTGGAAACAAAACCAGCCCAGTACCCTATCCGACGTGTACAAACCAAAGTGTTCTCTGTGTCTGCTGGAAATATGAGTGCCAACAAAGAAAACCTGTTCCTGAGGGAACTACCCAAGCGATTGATCCTGGCCTGTGTGGAAAATACCAGTTTCAGTGGAGCCTACCCAGAGAATCCGTTTGACTTTAAACATTTCGGCATCAATTTTGTGGCCCTGCATGTGGATGGACAACAGGTGCCAACCACCGCCTTAACCCCAAACTTTGGGCGCGCGAATTTCATTCGAGCCTATCAGAGCCTGTTTACAGCCACCGGTCAAATCAACCAGGACGAAGGGAATTTTATCAGTCGGGAGGACTACGGGATCGGATACACGTTGTTCTGTTTCGATCTGACCCCCACCTTAGAGAACGACCATCAGCTGGCCCTGGCCAAGCAAGGCAATTTACGGTTGGAAATCCACTTTCAACGAGCCCTCCGGAGCACCGTCAATGTGATCTGCTACGCTGAGTTTGACAACATCATTCAAGTGGACAAGGCGCGCAACGTGCTGTGTGACTTCTCCACCTAACATGGATACAGACCAGATAACCACCGTGCTGGAGAATGACCCAGAGACACGTATGGTGTTTCAAGGGGTGTTCGCCCGAGATGTGTTCCCATTAGACCGTATGTATCCTGCTGCTTACGTTCTCAACACGGACCCGATGGATCGGCGTGTACTTGACAGAACAGCAGGGCGAATACTTTGACCCGTACGGCCTGCCACACCTCCATCCCGATTTAACAGAGTTCATGGATCAAGGCACAGAGACGTGGTGTTGGAACAGTCAAACGTTGCAAAGCCTGGCCAGTTGCGTGTGCGGACAATATTGCTTGTTTTACCTATACCATCGATGCCGGGGAAGACCCTTATCTACCATCGTACAGAGGTTTGACGAGTACCCCAAGGCCGAGGACCGCGATGTACTCGTATATGACTGGGCCGCCCATCATTTCAATGTACAAGCCCCGTTCTGGGCTTAAGTTCTTTCAATGTACACAAGCCCCCTGTTCTGGGCTTAAGTTTACAAGCCCCCTGTTCTGGGCTTCAGTTCTTTCAATGTACACAAGCCCCCTGTTCTGGGCTTCAGTTCTTTCAATGTACAAGCCCCTTGTTCTGGGCTTCAGTTTTCACGTGGTTGTTCTCACGTTGTAAAAAAAAAGAAGAGATCTCACCAAAAAACCCTGTCTTGTGTGTTTTATTCATAATGCATAAATGCCCAATGTGGAGATTCAGTCAAACTGAAATCAGTGGTGTAGGATGGGGCCAAAATGTAACCCATCAATGTTAGAATGCAAGCGCACTATAGTAAAATCAGCCCACAGACCAAGTACGTGTTTTGGTCTAGGTTTGGAGCGGGCATTTCATTGAGGTGTGTGTAAAGGAAGACGGTGAGTGAAGACTCATCCAACACGTATAGATTAAGTTTATTACTATAAGTTATATGAGCATAATGCATGAAACTGGCTTTGAACACCGTATTAGCCAATCAGTGGCCTAGAATGGAGCCAAAGGTAACCCATCCATGTCCAGAAAACATTATCCGGGTGTACAAGAACCCGGATGTAGGCGCGGACGTAGGCGAAAGCATCCTAGTACCCGGATGTAGGCGCAGACGTGTACCTAGTACCCGTCCATTGGTTGTTTTATCGATCGCTCATTGGCTCTTTTTTCTCGACCGCTGATTGGTCCAAATGGAACTGCCCATCCTTCCCAGGTTAATTTACAATCCCATTTTTGGGGTTCAAGCTCTGTATATATCGATGCCGCAACATTGTCTCCTCCGAACCTTGCCGAAAGGGAGACCTTTTGACCTGGATGTGACGTTTTGTCCCGCGCGCACACTGCCGGTGATGCCGCGCACTTCCGGAGTAACCCGCGCGCGCGCGCTGAGGCCGGGGCGGGCCGGGCCGGGCCGGGAAAAAACCCCGGAGGTTGAACATCCGAACGTGTAAGGGGAAAAATTGGAACTCTTTTGGGTTCGAAGGTAGTTTTAGTAAAACCGTCACAACCCACGTGACCTGCGCAGCAGAATGGAAACGACACCCTAGTCTAACTCCCTCACCTAGGCTTCACATGGATACCTCACTCGATCCCATCGGACCACTAGTGGCCCACCTAGACCCCAACACGTCTATGTCCATACACCTTGGTCCACTGCGCATGCGCAGAGTGACCCTATTTCTACCCCGCACTCACCCCATCAGATGCTCCATTGCATAGGCTTCACATGGATACCTCACACGACCCATTCGAACCGTGAATAGCCCATCTCTAACCCAAACACACACCCCCAAAAATGGCTACTTTCTATACTACGGCCAGGCTGCGCATGCGCAGAATATTGACAACGTACGAACCATTAGTGTAGTCAAGTGCTCCTGCATGAGAGCTTCAAAATAAGACCTCACTCGACCCCATCAGACCATTAGTGGCCCACCTAGACTCCAAAACGTCCACCCCGTATGGACCTATACACCCATAGCCATGCAGTATAGGCCTATGGGCCTACCCAGGCCTCGGTGACTTTTTTCAAAAATTTCACCGTTTCGCTCCGGGACACTTCCTATCATGTTTGTCTTGACGAGACGTGAAAACAAATCCAAACAACCATACCGCAAATGTATAGAAGTAGGTTTCCCAGGGGGACAAACATTGGTCCTATACCCCCAGTATGGGACTATATGGGTCTATATGGGCTGCATGGTACATATGCGCTGTTCGGAGTTTCCGCGTGATGATGTGCTTTCAACATGGATGCCAATATGGAGTCCTAGCAGAGCGAAACGAGGTACTAATGCCCTACATTATCCGAAGCCGTGTCGCGTGAGAAAGCACTTGAAATGACGAGAAAAGACGAGCAATTAGAGATGTGTGGAATACGGTTTGGACGGTGCTGATTCGAAAACACAATTGGATTTTGTTTAAAGAGTAAATAAAAGTATAGTTTGGATATTCAAAAGAATTTTACATGTATATATTATGTATGGAAAAGTGCAATGTTATGTGCTTACAATGATGTGTTTAATTGTTGTACTGTATCTGGTTGATTAATAAAATATGTATTTTTCTATATAATGAGCTCGCGCTCTCTTTTCTACGTTGTTTACTAGAAATATAATCGTATCCTTTTTCCTTTGTTTATACTGGAAAGTATAGAGTTGTTGAAACTCCCAAATTCTCCACTGTTGCCTGTATAACTTTACTTCCGATCAGGTAATTTCTAAGCCACTGGTGGTGCCTTTAATTAATCGTTTTTTCTTAAGATACATGAATGCGGTACCCTCAACATGATAAAGTTATGTCGCGCATGCGTGTTGTAGTCTTCAAAATCAAAACTGAGTTACCTCCCATTATTGTCATCTTCCCAATAACGTCAAAGTAAATGCACGGTTGTATAGTATACGTTCGCACTGGTATGGCCATTGAAATGAAATTGCTATGCCGAATCCTTCTCCATACACCGCTCAGCCGTTTTCGTCAGAAGTTATTAGAAGTCATGCGTCAGATCCGAAATTCAGTATTCGACCGACGTTAAACAAAATCTGCATCATTAGACGAAACACCTTTTTCGAACGACAGTTAGTGCTAATTCCAAACAGGCGTAAATTGAAAATTTAAACAAACCCGCCAATTAGTTTCTTGCAAGAGAGAAGCGGTCAAACGTTTTCAATGATGGCAGCAAGTGAGCATGGTGTTTTTTCCGTACATCATTCTGTTATCCAAATGAATTTCCAAGTCGTGTTCTAGAGCATAATGTAGCTTTGTCACGCTTTGATTGTGCCTGTTCATTCAGACACCATGGAGATCCATCCATTTTTTTTGTAGTTCTAAAATAAGATACAGAAAACATCCCAAATATGTCAGACGGTTTATTTTGTGAAATGGGTCCACGTGATGTCCCAATGGCGGAGATTAGCCTCGTGTGCAAACACGTTTCCATGGGGATCGGTGTAGAGGGCCGCTCCATCTGATCGTGTGCCGGAGTGGTGGTAGTGACTGGTGATGTAGTTAGTTACACAAGATGTATCACTGATATCCAGTTTGTATCCGGTTCCATGGCTGTAAGCTCCTGCCGCATGTCCCTGAAATATGGTAAAGCTGTATTACACTTCACCTTCATCGTTGTATTATAATAAAAGAGTTCCAATGTACCCCTGGACGCAATGTCCCATTTATATGCTTTAACCTGGACAGGGGTGTGGAACCCTGAATCCCCTAGGCCCAACTGTCTCCCATTTTGAGAATGAAAAACGAAATGTAAGGGGAACAGTAGGTCTGAGGATACTGGAAAGTTGACCCTTTTACACTTGGCCCGAACCTCTCGTTGTAAGTGAGAGGGGTGGTCATGTAGGGTAGGGGACAAGTCCTGTATGGCTAGGCGGGTAGTGTCATAAGCGATGTGGGTTATAGTCCCATCAGAACCAATCTTTCATTCTTCTCGGCAAATAGCAGAAATAATTCAGATATGTTTTATATGAGAATCGAATATATTAACATTTGTTCATATTTTGGCAACTTAAATTTGTAAATATTTATTAGCGATGGCAGAACATGTTATTCCCCATATACAACTAGGCATAGAGATAACTGTAGCAGAAACTAACCACAGTTACTCAATGTTAGACAGACAACTGGTGAGTTCCCAGTGCGCGGTATTTACTGTGAAGTAGCCAATGCGGAAGTCCTCGATTATGTTGGTATGCAAATATCACCATCGTTACAAGCGCAACAGCTTTCCCCTTTCGTTTTCTCTCTGGGTCTAGCCGTTACATACATGAATAATCGGGCTTGTGCTTCTAAGTCTGGAGGCCAATCATTTGCCTTTGTGGCGCGTTAGTAAAATTTCTGATAGTCCTTATAAGGCACACCTGCGTATCACGTGATATTTCTTCAGTATTTTGAACTTGGGTTGGAAGAAAATTGAATGTTCATTGGTCGCCAGATTTTGTTACGTCATATAATGACCTTCCACGCTTACCGCGGAAAATTTAGGCTTATGACGAGTGGGCCAGAACATTCCTTTGAATTCGACCTGATTGAAACTTGTTGATATATTGTGTAAACATAAAGCCATTCGAATCACCAAATGTCTGTAGTTCGGAGAAACATGATAGATTATTGATTTTGGGATTTTAGATGCACAATAAAAGAAAATAAAAAAGACGTATATGCCCACTCGGTAGGTACGGCAAGCCGTTTCAGTATCTAATCAGTTATTCCACATATGTTGAAAACTTTTGCACATATGTCCAAAAGAATTCCACATATGTGTAAAAAACAGTTTTTAGACATATGTGCAAAAGTTTTACACATATGTTGAAAAGTTTTAGACATATGTGTAAAAGTTTTACACATATGTTGAATTTTTTTACACATATGTTAAATAAATTAACTATCTCACATATGTTGAAAACTTTTGCACATATGTCAAAAAGTTTTTAACATATGTATAAAACTTTTACACATATGTGGAATAAATTCGCACTTTTAGACATATGTTGAAAAGTTTTATACATATGTTAAAAAGTTTTCAACATATGCGGAATAACCGATTAAATACTGAAACGGCTTGCCATAGGTAGGGGGCCATCAGTTTAGAAGTAAAGCAAATAAATGAACTTCCCGTATTATCTCCCAGAGTCTATAAGGTACTATAGACCTGGGTCCCCAGAATGAAATACCACAATACTGAACTATATGCCGTAAACCATAAACTCACCACCTCGGTTCCTCCAGTTATGGTAATATGACAGCCACTTGTCTGAGCAAACTTCTCGATGCCACCCAGGGACACTGACTGAAGACCGTCAAACGATGTGCAGTGGCGATTATGTTTATCATGACATCCACCGCTTGACCACACTGTTATCCCTTTAGCGGCGAACTCGGCCAGCGCATGCGAGTTGGTCGTCGTAGCGGCTGCAATGATAGAGGTTAAACATCCTCACGTGTTAATTTACTGTTACATTTAGCCCAAGATGGAGCATCTTAGCTTGCTAAGGGCATTTCACGTTCCACTTAACACTACCCTTAGCTCAATGGCTTCGTTCTCCGTGTATTTCGTCCCATGTCCGCTTCCCCAAGCATCAAGTCACATGTCCGCTCTATTTAAACGAGCCAATGAAATTATCCGAATTCAAATATTTTGACCTGTGAATCTCAGATGTGAGACATGTCGATTGCACTTTAGTGCTCGAGGTGCAAGACTGTGGGAGACCAAACCGAAGTTGTGCGAATTAGCTATTTTATTTCTCACTCTAATGGAGCATGCTTCTTTGTTTTTCTTAAGAAAAATCATATTACGAACGGCCTAACATATTAGAAAAAAATAAAATCGGCGGCAGTTCACAGGAAAATGATATGATTTTTATTTTGTGATGGGGGCACTTCGAGGCCCACCAAGAGATCATTTCAATCGATCGCTTTCTGGAGGTGTGTCTTCATTTTATGAATGTGATTGCGCCGATGTCGGGTCTCACGGGACCAATCGCATGTGACCATTTGGGAAACGCCCTATGACACTCAGATATCACCCGTTACCGCATGGCTATGAGCAGAAGTTTCTACGTATGATCGTGCCATGCGTTCGGACGATGAAGATGGAGATTTTGAGAGCTATTTTATTCAGATTGATTTCCATACAAACTTCAGTATCTACACCAAGGGGTATCGTCCAGTTTCAAGGTCCATTCGCAATCCTCTGTAGCAGGTGAAGCTTTATATCTGTGACTATCAATAGAACGACGGTACTTGTACTAAATAATATTAATAGCTCATTCACTTTGCCATAAACGCAAACAAGGCTAATGGCACACCACCACGTGGTACTGACGTATATGACCAATTGTCCTATTGTAAGGAACGCAACAATGCATCTATGCGTCGATATTAAAGCTACTGCGTTGATTTTCCTGGATGACATCGTTGTCTATCCACATAGGGTGGAGAAACATCCACGTCACTAGTAACACGTTTTCAATCAGCCTCAGCATCATCGATTTGAAGACCAGTAGGTGTGATTTCTACTGTCAAATTCTTGGGACATGTCATCTGAAAATATGGCAACGCGACAAACCCTGGGAAAGGTTATATGTACTGAGGACTGGCCAAGGGCTGAATGGATGTGTGTAAAATCGTGGTAACAGAAGATACTCAGTGGTTCGTCTAGAGTTAACTGAAAAATGTTACGTTGACCCGCGCTCAAATGGTATCATTTACCGGAGACCAAAACCGACTATACTCTGTATTCAATTCCTGTAGAAGAAATTATATGTATATTTCTGTATTGTTCATGTATATTAGTGATCCATTGTTAGATTAGACACGACTCTATAGCAAACATAGTAATCATAACTATAAAAAGTAGCTTTGATTCATTTTTTGTGAGAGACGTTTTAGAAGTTTGGAATTGAAACGTTCTTCTAGTCATTCAATGCGAGACATTTTGAGAGATGGACCAGAAGTACGATTTCTGGTGATTGATTTGTAATCGAGTCAGAAGGGTGTGCACACCGGAAATGAGAACCAGGGCAGTTGGTTGGTTATATAGTATTGTGCAGACCCTACATTGTAGGAGTTGTCTGTTGACGGTGATTGTCCGGCAGAGGAACGACGGAAACAAGCCAGGAGTAGGGTCAGAGAAACGAAACGCGGGTGATTTCATCCTCATAACAGGGGTAATACACCCCTGACCGCAGTCGAATATGCTCTCCAGAACAGTCAACTGGCGAACTGATGTTTCGATTGGTCAATTCTCAAAAAGAGGACCTTGCAAACAGTACAGCGATGTAGGGATGAGAGGCTAGTGAGTGACGAACAGCAGGTACATTGTTTTATTCGCTGACTAACCTGAAATGACAGAAAGGCTGTCATAACAACATGCACTTTTAGCATATCTAGAACAATTAATTAGAACACAGCGCTTAGATTTGCGTTTAGTGAAGTGAGAATGCTGTGATCGCCTGAAAAGCTGTCACCCCCACACCGTCAGTAATACATTCATTGCGAAACACAAACAAAAACCAATAACATAACTCGCTAGCAGTGAAATCAGTGTAGGTTATTAATGAACAGATTTTCGGAGATATTTTGTTAATGCATTAATGTGGTTATTACAGTGATAGAAGAAGGTTTGTATTGGCGGGGTGATCTCCACGCTGAGAGCGTGTTAACGATATTTCAATTGCGGACAGGGAATGTAGCCAGACGACAGTCGTTCAGCTGACATGCGCTGTTCGGAGGTTGGGCTGACTTCGAAAGCAGGAGTGTTCAATTTTGATTAAGTCAGTATAAAATTTAAATATACCGGTATGCTCTTTACTAGGAATAGAGGGTGGGCCATTTTCGCTGATAAGGCAAAGCATGCGTGAGAAAAGATATCTGTTGGACGGCCATATATCGTGTTCGCTTGGTTCGAGGTTCAATTTTCAGGACATACGAATCTTCTGAAATTAAAATTGAATCGCTTATATAGAAGGGTGTGGGGTATGTGGGCACAAGGGTCGCAATATGCATTTGAGTGCCTCAAATAGGAAAGAAAAGATGAGAAAGGGCTTTGTTATGAACATGGTCAGGCATTTGAAAAAAAACCTTATTGGTCTGTGCAGTTAAACATGTGTCTGTGTTTACATGGTATTGGACGGAAAGGAGAATTCCATACCAAAAATTCAGGCATAACTTTGTCCCACTCCTACCTCCTCTCATCCCCCTCACCAATACACAAAGAAGGGAGTGGGGGTCGTATCAATCCGAACACGGCGATGTTTGCGCGTAAGGTTGGCGCTAGTGGACAAAATTTCCCAAATAGCCCTCGGGCTAATTCGATTTAATCCTAGGGCTAATTCGATTTAATCCTATGACTAAATCGACCAATCGTAATACATTTTCTAAACCCCGGATTACATTCATTTAGCTCTTGGACTGAACGATTTAGCCCTCGGGCTTGAATATTTAACCCCTCGGATATGGTTGACGCTAGTGGACAAAATTTCACAAATAGCCCTCGGGTTAATTCGATTTAATCCTAGGGCTAAATCGACCAATTGTAATACATTTTCTAAACCCCGGATTATATTCATTTAGTTATCGGACTAAATGATTCAGTCCTCGGGTTGATTTGATCCAGTCCTGGACTGAATGATTTAACCCGCGGACTAGATGATTTAACCCGCGGGCTAGACGATTTAGCCCGCGGACTAAATGCACTTAACCCTAGGTCTAATTCGATTCACTTAGGGCTAAATTGACCAATTATAATACATTTCCTAAACCTCGGGTTATATACATTTAGCTCTCGTACTAAACGATGTACTCCTCGGGCTTGAATATTTACCCTCCGAAGTGATTGATTCAATCCTCGGACTGAACGAGTTAACCCGCGGACTAGATGATTTAACCCGCGGACTAGATGATTTAGCACGGGGGCTGGATTATTTAGCCCGAGGTCTGGATTGTCCAATCAATTGTGCGTTTCTAGACCGCATATTTCACAAGCCTGGAGTTAGGCAAATTAACAAGCCTACACCAGTATTCTCGTTAATCTTGGCTTGTAGTGCCATGGGAATTCTGCCCAATTCTGCCCGTACAGCAGCATTACATGCCTTCTTGTTCACCCCAAGAGTAAACTTGCAAAACTTGGTATGAACGCTTTTCAATTGGGGAACATTCATGAATATCTTAACAGCCCAAATTTCGGAATTATATAAAAGAATTGGTTTGACCACGATATCAAAAATCTTTGTGTACATGTAGTGCTGTACCAGCACCAGGCCTGGTACATTAAAGCCTATAAGGGAGCATATTACCGCCGTAAAACCGATGATAGCTTATCCAGCTGCTCTCAATGCAAAGCAAACACAAGCAAGATTTAACCCATAAATTCAGTATGTGTTTACACTTTACTGTTATCATGTCAAAGTGTTATTACTTGACAACGGGCAGTCATTTGGGGTCTGAGACTGACAGCCGAACAAATATGCAAGGATCAAAATGAACAAACGCGCCAACTTTATACCACGTGGCCATCTTCTAATCTTGCTCTTGATTAATATGCGGTCTAGAAACGCACAATTGATTGGACAATCTAGCCCTCGGGCTAAATAATCCAGCCCTCGGACTAAATCATCTAGTCCGCGGGTTAAATTATTCAGTCCGAGGATTGATTCAATCACTCTGAGGGTTAAATATTCAAGCCCGAGGGCTAAATCGTTCAGTCCGAGAGCTAAATATATATAACCCGAGGTTTAGTAAATGTATCACAATTGGTCAATTTAGCCCTAAGTGAATCGATTTAGACCTAGGATTAAGCGCATTTAGTCCGCGGGCTAAATCATCTAGTCCGCGGGTTAAATCATCTAGTCCGCGGGTTAAATCATTCAGACCGGGACTGGATCAAATCAACCCGAGGATTAAATCATTTAGTCCGAGAACTAAATGAATATAATCCGGGGTTTAGAAAATGTATTACGATTGGTCGATTTAGCCCTAGGATTAAATCGAATTAACCCGAGGGCTATTTATCCAATTTTGTCCACTAGCGCCAACCATACTCGGACTGACTGGATTAATCTTCGATCGGATTATTTAACCCGCGGACTAAAAGCATTTAATCCTAGGTCTAATTCGATTGAGTTAGGGCTAAATTAACCAATTGTGATACATTTCCTAAACCTCGGGTTATATATATTTAGCTCTCGGACTGAACGATTTAGCTCTCGGGCTCGAATATTTAACCCTCGGAGTGGTTGAATCAATCCTCGGACTGAATGATTTAACCCACGGGCTAGATGATTTAGTCCGAGGGCTGGATTATTTAGCCCGAGGGCTAGATTGTCCAATCAATTGTGCGTTTCTAGACCGCATATTAATCAAGAGCAAGATTAGAAGATGGCCACGTGGTCTAAAGTTGGGACGTTTGTTCATTTTGATTCTTGCATATTTGTTTGGCTGTCAGTCTCAGACCCCAAATGACTGCCCGTTGTCAAGTAATAACACTTTGACATGATAACAGTAAAGTGTAAACACATACTGAATTTATATAAATCCTGCTTGTGTTTGCTTTGCATTGAGAGCAGCTGGATAAGCTATCATCGGTTTTACGGCGGTAATCTGCTCCCTTATAGGCTTTAATGTACCAGGCCTGGTAGTTATACAGCACTACATGTACACAAAGATTTTTGATAGCGTGGTCAAACCAATTCTTTTATATAATTCCGAAATTTGGGCTGTTGAGATATTCATGAATGTTCCCCAATTGAAAGCGTTCATACCAAGTTTTGCAAGTTTACTCTTGGGGTGAACAAAAAGGCATGTAATGCTGCTGTACGGGCAGAATTGGGCAGAATTCCCATGGCACTACAAGCCAAGATTAACGGGAATACTGGTGTAGGGTTGTTAATTTGCCTAACTCCAGGCTTGTGAAATATGCGGTCTAGAAACGCACAATTGATTGGACAATCCAGACCTCGGGCTAAATAATTCAGCCCCCGTCCTAAATCATCTAGTCCGCGGGTTAAATCATCTAGTCCGCGGGTTAAATCATTCAGTCCGAGGATTGAGTCAATCACTTCGGAGGTTAAATATTCAAGCCGAAGGGCTACATCGTTTAGTACGAGAGCTAAATGTATATAACCCGAGGTTTAGGAAATGTATTATAATTGGTCAATTTAGCCCTAAGTGAATCGAATTAGACCTAGGGTTAAGTGCATT
This sequence comes from Hanleya hanleyi, assembly GCA_036873755.1. NCBI lineage: Eukaryota > Metazoa > Mollusca > Polyplacophora > Lepidopleurida > Hanleyidae > Hanleya > Hanleya hanleyi. Next base: position 148,393 of record JAVTVY010043862.1, read on the forward strand.
TAGTCCGCGGGCTAAATCATCTAGTCCGCGGGTTAAATCGTCTAGTCCGCGGGTTAAATCATTCAGTCCAGGACTGGATCAAATCAACCCGAGTTCTAAATCATTTAGTCCGATAACTAAATGAATATAATCCGGGGTTTAGAAAATGTATTACAATTGGTCGATTTAGCCCTAGGATTAAATCGAATTAACCCGAGGGCTATTTGTGAAATTTTGTCTACTAGCGCCAGCCATATGCGCGAAGGTCGATGTTTTACCTTTATATGATAATAGCCATCGCGAATCTATCCCCAACGGGTAATGAAGTAAGTAGACTAGCGATTGGATCGTTAAGAGCAGCTATTCGATTGGCTAACGCCTGGCATCAGCCGTTGCTATGCCATTCACTCTCCGTGGTTCGATATTTTTATGTAAAATGCAGAGTCGTGGGGATTCTTATTCAAAACTGACAAACACTTTCCCTTCATATAGGCGCTCCAAAACTTCTATTTGCTTATTCTTTAGTGCAAAAGTTACCCCCAACCGCTTATTCGCATAGTCCGAGGATTGTTCAAAGTCCATATTTGCTTATCTCAACGTTAAACGGCATTGTCGGCCGTATCCACGCATGAAAATATGTACAACAACAACAACAACCACCATGCATGCGGAGTGCGTGTACATATTACACCCTACTGAATAGACAAGTGTGATTGTAGGTGAATGCACCAGTCCATGTGTCATGCGACCATGAACTGTAGATTGGATCACTTTACAGTGAGGCCGGATAAGAGCTGCAATGTTATAATGAGGCAACATATGATTGTATATCAGATATGTCGACAGTCCATGGTAGCTACCATTTGTCTTGGTATTTTGACCTACCATAGACTGCGATCGGTCCGATGATGATACCATGGACTGTCGTAATATCAGAGAGACAGAGAATAAACTATTAATGGTTCATATTCCTCTTAAACACACACAAGTGAAAGGAATCGAGAGATGAATGAGTCAGTGATACATGAGGCAGGTAGTAAGTTCCCACGTGTTCATTTTGTGCTCATTTCCTCACGCTATAATTCGATGCTAATACCTACCATGGACTGTCCACCAACACCTAAAAACACCTCTCGCCGCAAAAATGTTTAAAATTTTTGTTAACTTGAAATAGTAATAACCCTACATTTGGTGACAATATAGTACGATATCTCTCCATCAAAAAATGACTGGACACCAGTAACCATCCCTGTCATCGATATGCTGAAAATCGTTATTTTCGGCTGTGGTCACTGTCGTCTGGTCAGACACACGCCCACGCATGATAACGAAAGCACCGAAAAACCTACCATTGACTGTGATTTGACATGGGACCGGCGGTGTTTACCTACCATCATACTTGCCGATTCGGTAGGGCGTATTACATCGTACGTCACATCCGCTGCTGTCGGAAAGTCAGTTGACTAGGTCACCCGAATCCTGCTCGTCGGGGATAGTTTCGCGATGTCTATTATCATATGAACGTAAAACACCGACCTTCGCGCAAACATGGCCGTGTTCGGGTTGGGGGTCGTATTTCAATAAGACTGCCTGACCAACATTCGCGTACGTAGGCCTACACGTCAGGCTCAATAATTATTCCCACATAATGCAGGAAGAAAAACTGGGAAACACGATAATCTCACTATATTCTGCAAATCAGGCTATCGGGTGTAACCTATTTTCTGTGAAAAAGCGGGAAAAGAATCGAGGCATGATGACATGGTATGACACATTCCATTCACGTTAGGAACCTTCAGGAGATAAAATCATCTTGGGAAAGGTATTGCGCCACTATTTCTAAGAACTCTGGCATTGAATGCATGTGGATAATGAAAAACTCAAAATGTCTTACGGGAGAACTTGATGCTAACATGTACAGACATGTATCCACATGAGATTTTTCGACTCCCTATACTACAATCACTCATCAGGACCTTATTGTCCGTCTTAGTTCATTAAAAGTATCGGTGTTCAAGAAAACTGATTGCCGATATATTAATGTCAGAAGCCATAAAGCATTCTTTAGCTCTACTACATACAAAGGATATCATTCATTGAATGTTTCTTCCCTCGAATTTCTCATCACTAATATCTGCGAAATTTGACAATACAATATATCAACAGCATATACTCCAATGGGTACGTTATCTGTACTCTTATCAGTACGACTAATGCAGACGCTATCAAAAACAGATTATTGATAGCCCGTTCCTTCTCATTCACCAAACGCTATATAGACGATATTCTTGCTGTGGATAATGGCAATATAAATGACGAAGTGAAGGATATATATCCACCTTCACTGGATTTGAAGGAAACTACAGATGACCCAAGGGGCACATCTTATTGAAACCTATATCTCTATCAAAATGAAGCAGGCCTTCTCTTTCGTCGACTTTACGACAAAAGAGATGATTACAATTTCGACATTGTAAACTATCCCTATCTTAACAGTAATATACCAGAGGGACCTGTATATGGGTAATACATATCTCGTCTAGTAGCATTTGCAAGATCCTGTGTAAAATGTAAAGATTTTAATGAAGGTCACAAAACATTATTGCAGAAACTTGTAAACCAGGGCTATATCATCATGTGCCTCTACTCGAAGTTTCCCAAATTTGGCGAATATCGCATGCTGATAGCAAAATATGAGTTTAGCTTGCAAGATCTATGGCGGTACGTTTCGTAACTTGTGTCTGATTCCGCTTAACCCGGGGCTAAGGGCCGTATAATCCAATGTATTTCAAGATCCTCATAGTGTTCATATGAACAGTCACAATCAAAGCGTGATTGAGATACATCATACTCTAGATAACGACTTTACAACGTATATCATATGGATTAAGAATACTGATCAACGATACGGATTTGATACTTTTGATACATCATGATGTCTTGTTGGCATCATTGAAAACTGTTGGCCGCTTCTGTCTTGCAGGAAATTAGCTTATAGTTTTATGTATACTATGATTTATCCTTTTAATTTGGTGCTAATGTTATTATATGAATTAGGTTTTTGGATTATGGACGCGGAAATTCTTTAATGGACGACGGCTGAATATCGAATAACGGACTAGACGCTTATAGTCTAAATTCAGTTCAGACTTAATGAGTATATATTTTTAGCTTTTGCTATTACTTACCAAAAGTGCCGGCGATGAGACCAAGCAATATGAGAATCTTCATAGTGGACCGTTCGAACCGAATGACAGTAAATGAGTGTGCAGCTATTCGTTGAGAACGCACCTTTCTTCAATATTTAATACCTCATAGCCTAATTCTGTCAGGGAGATAAGGAAAATGTGAGAAGCAAAACATATTCTCAGTTTTCGAACGTGTTTTACCTATCAGTGTGAATCATCAAGTTCAATCAGATTAATCGTTCTTTTATCACTACCACCCGATCTTACTGCAGAATATGGACATGAAATTATACAACACGTAAGTCAAGTCAGGTCGTCTGAAGACAAAGAGAATGTCCGATTCCGTCTAGGCCTTCACGCATTCGCCAACATTAATTCGAAGATAACACCCAAAACTTTCAAATTTCTTCATTATTTATCATATTTAAAGAATCTAATCTACTTAAATATCGATATTACTTAATACCGGTAAACTAATGTTTTCAAGAATACGACTAGAACCTACAATCCGTCTACCAATCCCAAGAGCCAGTAGAGATACATGAAAGATAAACTTCATTGGGCTTAAAAAGACCTTTGTGACGTCATTCCCGGTCACGTGACCGATAGTGATCAATAAAACTGCGGTCCCGTGATAGGAAGTGATGTCACAAAGGTCAAAGATAACCCAGATGCCGTTTCTCTATTACAAGCGTCTGGTTCGTCATTCATGATTCAGCCGTCGTCCATTAGAGAATATCCGCGTCCATAATCCAAAGACCTATTCCATATTCCATATAACAGTATTAGCACCAAATTCAAAAAGACAATGATAGTATACATAAACATAGGCTTGTTTCCTGCAAGAGAGAAGCGGTCAACAGTTTTCAATGATGCCGGCAAGACATCATGATGTTCCAAAATATCAAATCCGTATCGCTGATCAGTATTCTTAATCCATAATATTCGTTGTAAAGTCGTCATCTAAAGAATGATGTATCTCAGTCACGCTTTGATTGTGACTGTTCATATGAGTACCATGAGGATCTTGAAGTACATGGATTCATACGGCCCCTGGCACCGGGTTAAGCGGAATTAGACACAAGTTACGAAACGTGCCATAGATCTTGCACGCTACGCTCGTATTTTGCTATCAGCATGCGATATGTATCGCCAAATCTGAGAAACTTTGAGTGGAGGCGCTTGGTGGTGTAGCCCTGTTTTATAAGTTTAGGCAATAGTGTTGTGCGACGTTGATTAAAATAGTCACATTTAACACAGGATATAGCAAATGCTACTAGGCGTGATATGTATACGCCATATGCATGTCCCACTGGAATATTACTGTCCAGAAAGGGATAGTTTACGATGTCGAAATTGTAATCATCTCTTTTGTCATACATACAGTCGACGAGAGAGAAGGCCCGCTTCATTTTTATAGAGATATAGGTCTAAATATGATGTGCCTGTAGGGTTAGCTGTAGTTTCCTTCAAATCCAGTGAAGGGGGATATATATCTTTCACTGCGTCATTTATCTAGCGATTATCCACAGAGAGAAGATCGTCTATATAGCGTTTGGTGAATGAGAAGGAACGGGCTTTGAATGGATCGGTTTTTGAAAGCGTCTGCATATAGTCATATTCATAAGAGAACAGATATAGGTAGCCAACAGGGGTGCACAATTAGTACCCATTGGAATACCTATATGCTGCTGATATATTGTGTTGCCAAATTTCACATAGATATTATTAATGAGAAATTCAAGCAACTCTATAAACAAAGAAACATCCCATGAATGATATCTCTTGTATGTAGTAGAGCTAAAGAATGCTTTACGGCATCCGACATTAATATATCTACGATCAGTTTTCTTGAATACAGATACTATTAATGAACTTAGACGGTCAATGAGGTCCTGATGAGGGATTGTAGTATGGAGAGTCGAGAAATCCCATGTGGATACATGTCTATACGGTATGTGACCTTTAGCATCAAGTTCTTCCGTAAGACAGTTTGAGTTTTTCAACATCCATGTTCTATGTCAGAACAAGTAGCATTAAGGGTTTTTCTGGGGAATAAGCGAATCTGAACACATCTGTGCATGTCGGAGTATCGGGTACCCCCAGGCGTGGTTCGGATTCTGGGAGTGCCCGGTACAAATTTGGCAAATGACCAATCCTTGTATCTTGGAGAGCATGGATATATCAATCCCAGTGCCAAGAACGTTACGATATTCCAGGATCTAATCAACAAAGCAATTCAAAACGGGATACGAGCATTCCCGTTTTGATCAGGGTAAGGCCGCCGGAGATACTGATATACAGTCCCAGTTGTGCTCTTTTTATTATCTATCGACAAGCATCAAATTTCATTATAAGGTCATCATAATTATTTCAGACGACTCGACTATTTCATAAAAACGTGCGAAGACGTCATATATTGGCTTCACGATCAGTTAATTATAGACCATAACCCGAACACATCTGTACACGGAGGAGGTAGGAAAATGTAATTGAAATTGTAAATTGTAAATATGAGGGGACTGATTCAGGAGGTTGCAAAATCTAACTTTTTGTTGGCGTGCGTACAAGTTAACTTTCTCACATCTGTGGCCCGCAAGACCGATCAATGCTGCCGTTGAATTCATTATTGAGCAAAGACGTACAAAGGGTTACCTTTCCGGATTAATTGGAGATATTACTCCCATCTGTTTTAAATTTTGCTATTTTTTTCTTTCATTTTAGTAGCAAGATTTTTTCTCTCCAATCTGTTACTTTTTAACCATGGATCGCTTCCTAGTTTAAAAGAGATTAGTTTCCGATAGAAATGCCCAGGTTCGAAAACTATCTTTAATAAAGTTTAATAACGCATTTAGGATGGTCGGGAATTTTAATTTGGTGAATATTTTTAACCGTTTCTCGGCTTCAATTTGCCTTGGACGTTCTTGCTGATGCGCCCAACAAAGTGCACAAATTCTTCTTATCTTTGTAATCTTAGTCAGTGGAAAACTGCTTCATATTCAAATTGCGATGTTCGTTCATTGCGCGAAACCCAAATTCTTTGCAGTTATAGTAGAGTAAGACGTTACTAATCCCAACGGAATGATTCAAAATGAATGTGGACTTCACTTTGAAATCTGACTATCCACCTTGTTGACATATCTTTCAATCCCCGACGTAATTTGCATCAGGGTTCGTGGGGATTACAGTTTACCATCCTTGCAGAATATTGGAAATAAAGAATTCCAGCACTGTAAATTTCAACGGGCGACCTCGACGCCATTATGTCCCTTTCCAGGTCAATCGTCAACCGTAATATCACTCTCGTCCCAAAGATCAAATTTAAGTACTTCATCGTCTTCGTAATCTTAGTCAGTGGAAAACTGCTTCATATTCAAATTGCGATGTTCGTTCATTGCGCGAAACCCAAATTCTTTGCAGTTATAGTAGAGTAAGACGTTACTAATCCCAACGGAATGATTCAAAATGGATGCGGACTTCACTTTGAAATCTGACTATCCACCTTCTATGTTGACATATCTTTCAATCCCCGACGTAATTTGCATCAGGGTTCGTGTGGAGTACAGTTTACCATCCTTGCAGAATATTGGAAATAAAGAATTCCAGCACTGTAAATTTCAACGGGCGACCTCGACGCCATTATGTCCCTTTCCAGGTCAATCGTCAACCGTAATATCACTCTCTTCCCAAAGATCAAATTTTAGTACTTCATCGTCACTAAACCCCTCCATAGCTGCACCTTCGAACGCTTTGCATTAAATGAACACTGACACGTGTAAGTTTTGCTAGTACAGCGGGAACTGTCAGTACCTGTGTGGGCCTTGTTAATACTAGTACAACATGAACTTTAAAAATCGAAATGCGCCGTCCCTTACACAAATGGCACATTGATTTACAACAATGTCCAATTAAGAAATAATGTTTTCATAGGCGTGTTCACTGGTTATTTGACTCACGGTTAGTGTGAAAGTTTATATGGCAAGGGCTCTGATTACGTCTGTGAAAATATTATTTATATTCTATAGCCCTACTTAAATTGATTATCGAAAAGGTTGAAAAATATTTTCAAATCTGACAACCTTTCTCCCCCCTTTCCCATGTTTGTTGTAACGTTTTGCCAAGCGTTTTTGTTGGCAACTGGCCAAGATCAATGGACGAGTGTATGTGGTATCCTACTGGTCCGGGTGATTCTGCAAACTGAGACAGACTTTGTGAAACATACATGGATATATGTCTTGTTTATCCGATTGTATGAGGGCAGACGACAATTAGACCACGACACCCCTCGCTCGACCAATGGCAAAGCAGTATATGTGTAATCTATCTAGTGAAGACAACACTGTTTCTCTATGTCAAACTGTCAAACGCAGTTGAAATTGATCCCATTATTAAGCCTCGCCCTGGATAGACAGGGCTGGGCGGGAAATGGCAAAGAGAAAAACAACCAATGGAATGACATTGAAATAAAAGTATATTGATTACAAACTGTCATAACAGAATTTATACACATGCATCGTATTCTCTGCAGATTTTAAAAAAGTCAACCCTAAAACAAGATCATTGAATGAGACTTAACTGAATAATACAGAATAAACGGATATAAATAAAATTAATTATTGTATCAATTTCCGGCGACCATAGAAACCAAAATTCTGGTTAAAACTACCACAGTTCGATCGACATTTTTTTTACAGTCCAATCGACCTTTTTTCTCTCGATACATTAACAATTCTTTAACGCTTGGGGGTAGTATTATTGTCATAACATCTGCACAAGTTTCAGACGTTTCTGTCTGACACAAACTGCTAGAAATAGTGGTACCGGTGGGTTGTTGTTTACTTCGTTCACACCCACAAACACGTTATCTTTTCCAATACACTCATTTAATACAGGTATATGTGGATTCAAAATATTGTTTTCAATCCGATTCACGGAAGCAACAGTGTGCCGCGGCATTGGTATTGCGGTATTGCGCCATTATTTCTAAGAACTCTGGCGTTGAATGTATGTGGATATTGAAAAACTCAAAATATCTTACGGAAGAACTTGATGCTAAAGGTCACATACCGTACAGACATGTATCCACATGGGATTTCTCGACTCTATGTACTACAATCCCTCATCAGGACCTTATTGACCGTCTAAGTTCATTAATAGTATCTGTGTTCAAGAAAACTGATCGTAGATATATTAATGTCAGAAGCCATAAGGCATTCTTTAGCTCTACTACATACAAGACATATCATTCATGGGATGTTTCTTTGTTTATAGAGTTGCTTGAATTTCTCATTAAAAATATCTATGTGAAATTTAGCAACACAATATATCAGCAGCATATAGGTATTCCAATGGGTACTAATTGTGCACCCCTGTTGGCTGACCTCTATCTGTTCTCTTATGAATATGACCATATGCAGGCGCTTTCAAAAACTGATCCATTCAAAGCCCGTTCCTTCTCATTCACCAAACGCTATATAGACGATCTTCTCGCTGTGGATAATCGCTATATAAATGACGCAGTGAAGGATATATATCCACCTTCACTGGATTTGAAGGAAACTACAGATAGCCCTACAGGCACATCATATTTAGATCTATATCTCTATAAAATGAAGCGGGCATTCTCTCTCGTCGACTTTATGACAAAAGAGATGATTACAATTTCGACATCGTAACTATCCCTTTCTGGACAGTAATATTCCAGTGGGACCTGCATATGGCGTATACATATCTCGCTTAGTAGCATTTGCTAGATCCTGTGTTAAATGTGACGATTTTAATCAACGTCACAAAACACTGGTGCAGAAACTTAAAAAACAGGGCTATTCCACCAAGCGCCTACACTCAAAGCTTCTCAAATTTGGCGATACATATCGCATGCTGATAGCAAAATACGAACGTAGCGTGCAAGATCTATGGCGCTACGTTTCGTAACTTGTGTCTAATTCCGCTTAACCCGGGGCTAGGGGCCGTATGAACCATGTACTTCAAGATCCTCATGGTACTCATATGAACAGTCACAATCAAAGCGTGACTGAGATACATCATTCTTTAGATGACGACTTACAACGAATATTATGGATTAAGAATACTGATCAGCGATACGGATTTGATATTTTTGGAACATCATGATGTCTTGCCGGCATCATTGAAAACCGTTGACCGCTTCTCTCTTGCAGGAAACTAGCCTATGTTTATGTATATACTATGATTGTCTTTTTGAATTTGGTGCTAATACTGTTATATGGAAAATGGAATAGGTCTTTGGATTATGGACGCGGATATTCTCTAATGGACGACGGCTGGATTATGAATGACGGACTAGACGCTTGTAATTTGGTGGTCGCAAGTAGTCACTAGCCTTTTGCTGGAATTGTTTTAGTGGTATTTTGGATAGATTAATAGCCCCACTTCTGTGACCACTGCGAGACTTTCCCGGAATGATTGGAAACATTTCTTCCCTCCGTCGTTGTATTAGATTTCGAGAATAATTCTTTCCTTTCACATGCAGCCAGTTTGTTCACACCGATCGCTTGCAGGCTAAATTTGGCATCAGTCCCAGGCGGAGAAGAAATGGGTTTGCTCGCTCGACCACATCTTAGCTTGCTAAGAACATTTCGCGTTTCATTTTACACTACCCTTACCGTATCGCTATTTCACACGGCGCCACCTATCTCGAGTTAGATAATCCTGTTCGAAATTTGTTCTCAAAGCATCAAGTCACAGGACCGCCTCATTTAAATGAGCCAATGAAATTATCTGTATTTAAATATTTCTCAGACATCATACATGTCAGTTTCACGAGGCACAAGACTGGGGGATTCTACGCTAGACCAAAACGAAGTTGTACGAATTGGCTATTTTATTTCTCACTCTAATGGAGCATGCTTCTTTGTTTTTCTTAAGAAAAATGATTTTACAAACGGCCTAACATATTTGAAAACAATAAAATGGGCGGCAGTTCACAGAAAAACGATATGCTTTTTATTTTGTGATGGGGGCACTTCGAGGCCCACCAAGGGACCATTTCAATCGATCGCTTTCTGGAGGTGTCTTCGTTATATGTGCCCCAATGTCGGATGTCACGGCACCAATCGGATGTGACCATTTGGGAAACGCCCTAATATACTCAGATAGCACCCGTTACCGCATGGCTAAGAGCAGGAGTTTCTACGTATGATCGTGCCATGCATTCGGATGATGGCTCGACCAATAAACTGTAAATATTTCCTACATGCTTTGTGATCTCATCCAATTTTAAACTGCGTAACATCCAAATTTCTGTGTTCGTCCATCCCTCTAAAACGGAAGATTTTAGTCCCATGCAGAGCTGATTCTAGTCCTCAGGGAGAACTGGGTCCGCACGTTTAACGGATACACCAACACCTCCTTCATCCGAGAGTCAATGCCCGAACGAAAGCCAGAGAACCTGTCATCATCCTGTTTTTAGAAGTTAAAGTTCAAATTTTCGCTCTCGGTTTTCAACTGTTTCTGGATACCTGACACTATTTGCATCTGAGTTCTTGATGGATACGGCTTGCCATCTTTGCGGGCTATTTCTACTCTAAATCTAGCCATCCAAAAATCTAGAATATCAGGATCGGCTATAGCACTTGGAGACATAGGAACTGACATACTGCTTTCGAAATAAGTTTCTGGTTGGGTACCGGTATTCCGGTATGCAGCCCATTCTTGCCAAACATTGATAGTCCACTTGTTGTTCCGAAATGTTTTTTGTTCTGGGATTGTTGCCCTAGCACGATCTTTGATGTCCTGTTCAGTAACGGTGTGTGAAAAACGACGACTTTTGGTTTCAGATGGTAAGGTTTTCTGAGTGTGAAATGCTAAGCAAGTTATCAAACGTCACATCATCATCCTCCCACACAATGTTAAAATATGGCATATCTAAATCACTGTCCATCTTGTTCCGAGGAAGTTTGCACTTGTATTGGTAAGATTATGTCATTGGCAGGACTTTAAAACAGAAGACGCCACGTGTCCATGTCCATTTCCGATTAAGCCCGATTGAGATTGACCAATCGTCTCGCGAGGGGCGTGGTCTAAGTCAGTTAGATCACGCACAGCTCGTATCTCACGAGAAGAGGTGATCTAACTATTAATGAGAACTGATTATCAAGTTCTATCAAAGTCAGTCTATGTAAACCAAGATGGTATATCAGGAAAGATATCCGTGATATCGGAGATTACTGAGATTGTATGAAGGGATGCCTTGTCGTGTCGCCAGACATTTCACTTCGCTGAACGTGCAGAAAGGCAGCAAAGTCGTTTACGGTAACTCCGACGAAAATCCTCTGAGAGGAATGCGTACAGGATTGGATTCAGGCAACTGTTCAAATAAGCAAGGCAATTTGAAGCCACTCGCACAACTATGAATTCTACTGTGAAATTTGGCCAAAGTTCGCAATCAAAAAGCTGACCTGAATGGGTAGCCAACAAATTACAAATATGCCTACGACAACCACGACCATCCGTGTGACCTTTCGGTTAACTCGTTTCAGTATGAGTCCATACAGTACACAAAAAATCACCAGAGGGATGAAAAATCCAAACGCACAGAAGAATCCATGCAATATTTTCCCCGTGTATCTTTTTGTACCTTGGTACAGGGCAATATTGATAAAAACTGATCTGTTTTCTCCATTGAAGACGTAATCTATTTTGTCGTACTGTACCACAAGTGGTATGTTGGCCAGTAGAATAATGGCCCAGGTAATGATAATGAGGATGTATGTATTTCTCTCTGTGAACAGGGTCACTGAGCGGTACCGCGTGGTAGCGCACCAAAGACATCAGAACAAGGGTGTAAACGCTAGTATAAGCGCACACATACATCATATAATTGACTACTTTGCACCAAAAGACTCCAAACGGCCAAACTGGACTGGTGTAAATTGTTGCCGTATACGGTACACATAATATTACGAAAAAGGGATCCGCCACTGCCAAACTCAAAGCAAGAATGTTCGTCGTACTTCGCATCTGTTTGTCGGATAACACAACCACTATCACTAAAAGGTTCCCGATCAGACCGATGAGAACGATCATACCAAATACTACTGGTACAATAATACCGACAAAGACGCTCGAAATCAGCTATTACAACTGTTACATTCTTCATAATGTCAGGAAATGAATGAATGATGCGCCTCTATTTGAAATAAATCGTCCCCAAATTCAGATCTGAACAATATGTTGGTGATCTTTCTCTTATAACAATGTCTGTGTTTTGACGAAGGCAATGCAAATTGTTTGACAGTATTATAGAGAGAAGCAAGACTGGCACGCTGAATATATAGGCCTCCTATCATATCGCTCTGGTAATATATATACACACTAAGTTTTGGCATTTAAAGGTTCTACCATATCTATTTTATAGCACTTCTTAAATTGATTATCAACAAACGTTGAAAAATATGTTTAAATCTGACAACCTCTCTCCCCCTTTGCCATGTTTGTTGAAACGTTTGGCCAAGCGTTTTTGTTGGCAACCGGCCAAGATTTGGCAACCGGAGCAAACAATCACATCAATCTCCGCCCCACCTCCCTCATTATTTCATTGGATAATACATACAAAGTTCCAGAAAAGACTGTTACATTTCAGAAATCGAACATAACATCTAAATTATAAACAATTTGCCACTAGGCTGTGAAGTATATGAATTTAACATTAAACTTTGTAATTGTAGTCCAGAAGGACAAAACTAAACCATTTGGCACATAACTCGTCTTTGTCCTAACAATAAATTAGGTAAAGAGATTGAACACAAGTCTATTTACAGCTGACAAAGCCAGCACAATATATAAAGTACATGTAGACGGAAGTGATATACCGTAGTCCACATGCTGATGTTAAATCCATCATGGTGCAGATTTAGCATTAGTACCAAGGTTATGTAGTAACTCATGGATAGTGAATATATCTATAATAGATATATCTGGACTAACTGCAAAGCATGCGGACATGTCCTCGCAGTACGGTGGCTCATAATATTTTTCTATACGTTAATTAGTGGTTTTTTTGACTTATTAACTTATTCAAAAGACACTTTCAATCCACATGAAAAACACAGTACTTTACACCCACGCGGAAAGTCACTTTTAACCCACGTGGAAAGTACTTTCAACGCGCGTGGAAACTACTTTACACCCACATGGAAAGTGACTTTGAACTCACATGGAAAGTACTTTCAACTCACAGGGAAAGTACCTCACACCCACGTGGAAAGTACTTTCAACGCATGTGGAAAGTCACTTTCAACCCACTAATTTCCATTCAGCTTCATATTATCATTTTTCCAGGTTTCACGCGAACTTGTATTAGGCCTATTGGTCTCAAATCGAGGCATTGTCGCTTCCGGTTCAGCAACAGGTGTTTGTGGACGTGTATGGTAGGCCGTAGGGGACAAAAATCGACATTTGGTGTAGACACATATTATTAGCCAATCACAGAGCTTTTTGACGTGTTGACATTCATTATTTTGCATCCGCATACAATTTAATTCGATATCATATCGAATTATTTTATATCCAGATACATATATTTTAGATACTGCATCGAATATTTCAATGCTACATCAAATGAACTTGTATACGCATTGCAGATGATTTAGATACTGTATCGAATCATTTTGTATCCGTACACACATTATTTAGATATGATATCCTAATTATTCATAGATAGACGTTCTGCTGACGTCTGCAAAGATGCTCGCACATTGCAATCTAGCTGTTACATCAACGACATCTGCTCAATTTCCCAGTTCTACGCATACTGAAAACTGAATATCATGTTCTATGTGAACCAAGGTGGTATATCAGAAAAGTATTCCGTGATATCCGAGATTACTGAGATTGTATGAAGGTATGCCTTGTCAAGTCATCAGGCATTTCGCATCGCTGTACGTGCAGAAAGGCAGCAAAGTCGTTTACGATAACTCCGACGAAAATCCTCTGAGAGAAAAGCGTAGATGATTGGATTCAGACAACTGTTCAAATAAGCAAGGCAATTTGAAGCCATTGTCACAGCTATGAATTTTTCTGTGCCTGGATCGTGGCCAAAGTTCACAATCAAAAAGATGACCTGAATGGGTAGCCAACAAATTACAAATATGCCAACGACAACCACGACCATCCGTGTGATCTTTCGGTTAGCTCTTTCTATAGGGCACATGCGCCCAACTGGCCAGGCTGCTCCGGGTAATGACGCAACTCTACGTAGCAGTCGTTTCAGTATGTGTCCATACAGTACACAAAAAATCACAAGAGGGATAAAAAATCCAAACGCAAAGAAGAATCCATGAAATATTTTCATCGTGTATCTTGTTGTATCCATATCTTGGTAAAGGGGAATATTGATACAAATTGATCTGTTTTCTCCCTTGTAGACGTAATCCAGTTTGTCATACTGTACCAGAAGTGGTATGTTGGCCAATAGAATAATGACCCAGGTAATGATAATGAAGATGTATGTATTTCTCTCTGTGAACAAGGTCACTGAGCGGAGAGCGTGAAGTACCGCGTAGTACCGCACCAAAGACATCAACACAAGGGTGTAAACGCTAGCATAAGCGCACACATAAATCATAAAATTGACTAATTTGCACCAAATAAATCCAAACGGCCAAACTGGACTGGCGTAAATCGTAACCGTACACGGGACACATAATATTACGAAAAAGAGATCAGCCACTGCCAAACTCAAAGCAAGAATGTTCGTCGTACTTCGCATAAGTTTGTCAGATAACACAACCACTATCACTAAAAGGTTCCCGATCAGACCGATCAGAACGATCATACCAAATACTACTGGTACAATAATACGGGAAAGACGCTCGAAATCAGCTATTACAACTGTTACATTCTCCATAATGTCAAGAAACGAATGAATGAAGTCCCTCTATTTGAATAAATCGTCCTCAAGTCCAGTGCTGAACATGTTGGTGATCTTTCTTATACTGTGTCTGTGTTTTGACGAAGGCAATGCAAATTGCTTGACAGTATTATAGACAGAAGCAAGACCGACACGCTGAATATATGTCATATCGCTCTGGTAATGTATATACACACCAAGGTTTGGCATTTAAAGGTTCTATCAAATGGTCCCACCTTAATTTCTTGATGCTAAATTGTTGTAAGAGGTTATATTTGACATTTACTAGCGGTTTACGGTTTCAGGGAATAGTTGAAGTTTTTGAAATACGAGCGAACCCTTCAATACCACGCCTGTTTGGAAACGGTGAAGATCGTGACCAGCTGATGAATGACGTCTGAGTCTGATTACGATAGTTAGTATCGAGTAATCGTAGCGAATTCTCCAATCTGGAGATCAGAGTCGTCCGGTCCTTTCCTCTCTACTAATTACAATGTTATTACCAAAACTCTATGTACTCTAATACGCATAAATATATAGATGGGAATTAGAGTGTAAATGAATATTTAGAAGTCTTGATACTTACGTGGCAGAAATGAAGGTGCAACAGCCAAGCAGTATCTGTGGAAAAGGCCACAAAACCAAATTTGTTTCATATAAACTAATTATATGACATAATCATCCCCCGTCTATCGCAGATAGTGGTATACGCCTCAAATCGTTTAGGCCAGGCAGGGTTATTCAGCCAGTGTTTTTATGCAAAGTACGCACTGAGGTATCTGGTAGAACCTTTAATATAATTGCCGAAAGTCGAATGAGAAACAGAAACATCGATCTCCAGATGCGTCTTTTGCTATCCGATATTTAATAAATTATATTATTTCGCAGTGTTGGTATTAATTCCAGTCTCTAGAGGCGCCATATATCATGCAATATTGGTTGAGTATTATATTTGGGAACACACTGTCCACTCAAAAACTTCTCGGTGTGAAGCAGTTGAAGTGAAGGTCAACGTATACTATTCCACGTTACTAACAGGGTGATGAACTAAATCGCAAAAACTGCAAATTTGATAGGAGACAGACTAGAATTTATTGGTCACCAGCTTTGGCGAACTTCCTTCAGTGCTACTTTACCGCTTAAAACATCCAATAATAATTTATACTAATTAATGGTAATTAATAAAGTTGTGGCGTTGCCGTCGTCGAGTTCCACTGAGACGTATTCACGCCCTATATATATTACTTCACAGAGGAAGGATAGCTTAAAAAAAAAACATTGCAACCCTGTAGTTTCATTATAAAAATTCCATAAATTACAATGCGGAGGCAATAGGCAAAAATCGGCTGTATGGTGCTCAGTAGTATATAAATGGGGAAATTCTGTCGTAAAAAAGACGGTGAAGCGTGGAGGTGATGACGTTACGGATGACTTCACTTCCTGGTCAAAGGTCACTTCTGGTAACGTCACTTCCAGTGCGGGCGGCATTTTCGGGTCCAAAGGGTACTTCAGAGTCAAATGTCACTTCCGGTGACGTGACGAGCCAGCAAGAGTTATCTGCCCCTAAATATGACCGTACGCTTCAGGTATTTCAATTTTTGTCCCAATGGGAAACCCACACATGGACATTTGCCGTATGGGGCGTGGCACCATGTTTTCTCTGCCTCACGCTGTAGAACACGATGGTAGTGATCTCGGGGCCATTGGGTCACTTTTGCAGATCTGTGGTGGACATGTTAGTCCTATTCCGGTGCAGCTGACAACGACCTGGCACTATGCTAATTACAAGCGTCTGGTCCGTTATTCATAATTCAGTCGTCGTCCATTAAAGAATATACGCGTCCTTAGTCCAAAGACATATTCCATATAACAGCATCAGCACCAAATTCAAAAAGACAATCATAGTATACAAAAACATATGCTAGTTTCCTGCAAGAGAAAAGCGGTCAACCGTTTTCAATGATGCCGGCAGACATCATCATGTTTCAAAAATATTAATCCGTATCGCTGATCAGTATACTTAATCCAGGTTAAGACACAAATTATGAAACGTAACGCCATAGATCTTGCAAGCTACGCTCGTATTTTGCTATCAGCATGCGATACGTATCGCCCAATTTGAGAAAATTTGAATGACCTGGCACCGTGATGACCTGGCACCGTGCCAAAGCCGTGACGTTATCGCTCTGCACCTGGCCATGGGAAACCCCTGTTCTATTTATATATCATTACGTCAGTTCTATTTATAGATCATTACATCATCGCTATTTATAGATCATGACGCCATAGCTGTACGCCGGTGGCTAGAAAAGGGGCGAAATTCTGTCTCAATGGGCCACCCACGCATGGACATTTGCGGTATGAGGTGTGGCACCTTAATTGTATTCTCTGTCTCGCGCTGTAGAATACGATGGGAGGGGTCTCGTGGATATGGGATGACTTTCGCATGCTTAGTGAATAGGCAGAACGGGGGTGGACGTTTTGGGGTCGAAGTGGGTCACTATTGGTCCGAATTGGCCATATGAGGTATCAAAGTGAAGCACTTAAGAAGAAGCATCCGACTGAAATGATATAGAGTGAAAGAATGGCAGGGTGCGCATGCTCAAGAGGGAATTTTGGGAAAAGGGCATTGGAATAGACATTTTAGGGCCGAGGTGAGCCCATATTGGGCGTACGGGGTCTTACCGAACAATGCTGCCATTAAATCCATTATTGGGCAAAGACGTACAAAGAGTTACCTTTCCGGATTAATTGAAGGAGGAGGAGGGAATTTGGCTTAATGTCACACTCAAGTTTGTTTCACTCATATGGTGACAGTCAGTTTGGTTGGTGGAGGAAGCCGGAGTACCCGGAGAGAACCACCGCCCTTCGGCACCGGTTCACTTGAAGATATTATTCCGATCTTTTTTAATTTTGGCATTTTTTTTCTTTCATTTTACTCGTAAGATTCTTTTCTCTTATTCGTTATTTTTTAACCATGGGTCGCTTCCTAGATGAGATTGGTTTCCGATAGAAATGACCAGGTTTAGGGATAATCGAAAAATATCTTTCATAAAGTTTTGGATGGTCGGGAATTTCCAGTTAGTGAATATTTTTAAGCGTTTCTCTGCTTCAATTCGCCTTGGACGTTCTTGCTGGTGCGTCCAACAAAGTGCACAAATGTCTTCTTATCTTCGTAATCTTAGTCACTGGAAAACTGTTTCATATTCAAATTTCGATGTTCGTTCTTTGCGCGAAACTCAAATTCTTTGCAGTTAGAATAAGACGTTAGGGGAGATTAGGGTACACTCGGACATTTTTCACCTTTTTGCAAAAATCTCTTTTATTATCGTCATGTAGTGTAGCCTTCTATACTTTCGTTATAACTTATATTTAGTATGACATAGTCATGCAAAAAAAATCTGAAATACCTCATACTTTTCTCCAGAATTCGTTTTTAAAAACGTCAAAAAATGTGTCCCAGTTCGCCCCACTATGGGGTACACTGGGACACCCACTGGGGTGCGATGGGACAATAATCAAAATACATATTATTTCAAGTATATTATACACTTATTAACTTGTGACGGAGTCAATATCATGAAACCTGGACCCGAGGTCAGACTTGGCAAAGCAGACCTGACCGAGGCCGCAGGCCGAGGTCAGGTCGCTTTGGCCAAGTCTGGCCAAGGGTCCAGGTTTCATGATATTGACTCCGTCACAAGTTTATAAGTGTTTTATTATACCGAATTTATTAAATGCAGTGAATTATCGCTATGACGCCAGACTAGCGCATGGTACTATTATTACTCCTTTTCACAAATGCTGTTTGGCGAATACTTTCTGTCATGCAGCTGTGTGTTATCGGAAATAAGACACAGATACAATTTTATGAATAGTTCATGGATAAATCTACAAAGCTGCTTCCAATCTGACTAGAATAATACTGAGAATTTAAAGTTTCAGAAGCGTTTCACTAACCCTGGGTGTTTTGATACAATGTAGCCACTGGCTTCACACACTTCATTCATAAATCCTATTTGGGTCATGGTGAACTCATTTGATTGAGTGACATCGACAGCGTAAATTTACTCCAGGTTTGAGATGAGAATGAAATGGATTACTCGGGCAGTGCAGATAGAAATTACATATAACAAATTATTCTACCTCTTGAATATTCAGGAGACCGAAACGTATGCTTACCATCGACGAACGAGAGTATTTATCTCCATCCTTCTTTCTCAACTCAGCAAAGAGTTTGAAGAGGAATTCACCAATTAGTTGTTCTTTCGTTATCGACGAAAGAATATCGAAATTAATATCTTTTGCTTGGCAGTAGACCCGCAATATTGAGACGCCTGTATAACATTTTTTGCGTTCTTACTGTCCCTATTTTGTAACAGTTCTTGTAGATTTTCATCGTACAATCTACGAAGCGACCACCGTCAGCCATGTTGCAGACAGACGGTACTTGTAAACAGTGACCACGTAATCACAATATTGACTCCGGACCTCACGCGCTACGCCTGACACATAAACAGCTGGGTCAGTGATTGAAAAATATTGACTCGTGGCTGGGTAAAGTTTGACCAATGAAATATCAGAAAACCCTCATGAATATTCAAGAGGTATAATAATATACACTTATTAACTTGTGACGGAGTCAATATCATGAAACCTGGACCCGAGGTCAGACTTGGCAAAGCAGACCTGACCGAGGCCGCAGGTCGAGGTCAGATCGCTTTGGCCAAGTCTGGCCAAGGGTCCAGGTTTCATGATATTGACTCCGTCACAAGTTTATAAGTGTTTTATTATACCGAATTTATTAAATGCAGTGAATTATCGCTATGACGCCAGACTAGCGCATGGTACCATTATTACTCCTTTTCAAAAACGCTGTTTGGCGAATACTTTCTGTCGTGCAGCTGTGTGTTATCGGAAATAAGACACACAGATACAATTTTATGAATAGTTCATGGATAAATCTACAAAGCTGCGTCCAATCTGACTAGAATAATACTGAAAATTTAAAGTTTCAGAAGCGTTTCACAAACCCTGGGTGTTTTGATACAATGTAGCCACTGGCTTCACACACTTCATTCATAAATCCTATTTAGGTCATGATGAACTCATTTGATTGGGTGACATCGACAGCGTAAATTTACTCCAGTTTTGAGATGAGAAAGAAATGGATTACTCGGGCAGTGCAGATAGAAATTACATATAACAAATTATTCTACCTCTTGAATATTCAGGAGACCGAAACGTATGCTTACCATCGACGAACGAGAGTATTTATCTTCATCCTTCTTTCTCAACTCAGCAAAAAGTTTGAAGAGGAATTCACCAATTGGTTGTTCTTTGGTTATCGACGAAAGAATATCGAATTAATATCTTTTGCTTGACAGTAGACCCGTAATATTGAGACGCCTGTATAACATTTTTTGCGTTCTTACTGTCCCTATTTTGTAACAGTTCTTGTAGATTGTCATCGTACAATCTACGAAGCGACCACCGTCAGCCATGTTGCAGACAGACGGTACTTGTAAACAGTGACCACGTGATCACAATATTGACTCTGGACCTCACGCGCTCCGCCTGACACATAAACAGCTGGGTCAGTGATTGAAAAATGTTGACTCGTGGCTAGGTACAGTTTGACCAATGAAATGTCAGAAAACCCTCATGAATATTCAAGAGGTATAATAAACTAATATGTTTCATAGGAGTTTCGAAGATTCAACAGCGATGTTTAGGTTAGTTGCTATTTCAGATCCCTGCTTCACTTAAAATATTTCCCAAGGGCCAAATTTGAGGAAAAAATATTTTGTGTGATTTTCATTCCAACGAAAGCAATTGACTTTGAAAGTGTTAGTAAAACTCATCAAATCAGATAGGGTTAGCAATTAATATAATCTAGGAAACAAAATAATGCATTTTGATACCATCTTAGGGTGAAAGTGAGTTTTACCATTTGATTACTATTGTCCCAGTGTGCCCCAGCAAAAGTGTCCCAGTCTGCCTCAAGTGCATGATATTTACCATGTTATGAAAAAAACTAATACATGCATCTGAGATAATAAATCTATATAATTTAAATTGTACCTTTGTCCATCCTTTCTCAGTAGTGACAAAACAACAATGAAGTACTGCTGAAAACTTGGTATAACAAAATATCATCCTTAGTCCTCAGAATTTACTTGGACTGCTCAAAAACAGTTCTTTTGCTCCTAATTTTTTATCATTGATAATTTTTATATGTAATCAAATAGGTGTTGTATGGGGGTGGTAGCTTTCTGCTGCTAATATTGTAATGTGCTTCCTGTACTTAACAAAGGAGCTAGACGGCTTGTCCCACTGTGCCCCATGTCCCACTGTACCCCAATCTCCCCTGCTAATCCCAACGGAATGATTAAAACTGAATGTATCATTGCAAATGGACTTCACTGACAAATCTGACTATCAACCTTCTATGTTGAAATATCTTTCAATTCCCGACGTAATTTCCATCAGGGTTCGTGGCGAGTACATTTTACCATCCTTGCAGAATGTTGGAAATAAAGAATTCTAGCACTGTAAATTTCAAAGTGCGACCTCGACACCATACTCTCGCTTTCCATCGATGTTTTTGCTGCGTATTACGGGATGTAGCCATGTCGGTGCCTCATTTGTTGTTTTGCCGTTTTCTTAGAAATCATTGCCCGTGCGCAATCCTTTAGTTCCTATTCGGTAACTGGAATGGAGGACCGCCTGTTATCAGGTTTTACGGAGAGTACGGTGCATGCACCAAGGTGTCCTGAGTGGGTACGCCAGGCCAATCGTCAACCGTAATATCACTCTTATCCCAACGATCAAATTTTAGTACCTCATCGTCACTAAACCCCTCCATAGCTACACCTTCGAACGCTTTGCATTAAAGGAACATTGACACGTGTAAGTTTTGTTTAAATGCTAGTACAGCAGGAACTGTCAGTACCTGTGTGGGCCTTGTTAATACTAGTACAACGTGAACTTTAAAAATCGAAATGCTCCGCCCCTTACACAAATGGCACATTGATTTACAACAATGTCCAATTAAGAAATAATGTTTTCATAGGCGTGTTATTTGGTTATTTGACACACGGTTAGTGTGAAAGTTTATATATTAGGGTAGGGCTTTGAGTACGTCTATGAAAATATTATTTATATTCTATATAGCACTACTTAAATTGATTATCAAAAAGGTTGAAAAATATTTTCAAATCTGACAACCTTTCTCCCCCCTTTGCCATGTTTGTTGAAACGTTTAGCCAAGCGTTTTTGTTGGCAACCGACCAAGATCAATGGACGAGTGTATGTGGTATCCTACTGGCCCGGGTGATTCTGCAGACAGAGACAGACTTTGTGAAACATACATTGATATATGTCTTGTTTATGCGATTGTATGAGGGCAGACGACAATTAGACCACGACACCCCTCGCTCGACCAATGGCAAAGCAGCATATGTGTAATCTATCTGGTGAAGACAACACTGTCTATCTATGTCAAACTGCCAAACGCTGTTGAAATTGATCCCATTATTAAGCCCCGCCCTGGATAGACAGGGTTGGGCGGGAAATGGCAAAGAGAAAAACAACCAATGGAATGACACTGAAATAAAAGTATGTTGATTGCAAACTGTCATAACCGAATTTATACACATGTATCGTATTCTCTGCAGATTTTAAAAAGGTCAACCATAAAACAAGATCATTTGAATAAGACTTAACTGAATAATACAGAATAAATGGATATAAATAAAATTAATTATTGTATCAATTTCCGGCGACCATAGAAACCAAAATTCTTGTTAAAACTACCACAGTTCGATCGACATCTTTTTTACAGTTCAATCGACCTTTTTCTTTCTCGATACATTAACAATTTTTTAATGCTTGGGGGTAGTATTATAGACCTTTTCACCACGAATTCGGTAAATTTCGCGTCCATTCGGAAAAGCAAGTCACGTGGCGCAAAAACATGCTGGTGGGTTGACAAGTCGGCTCACCTCATCGTTTTCTGTGTGCAGATTTGTCTCTGCCATAACAGAGGTATGTAGCAAATAATTACAACGAATGATCTTTGAATTGAAAAACATTTTCTTTTGTAATAAAGCGTCTGTGTTCCAAGCTGCCATAAGTCTGCAACCGTCAGTGTATTTTTTGTTTCAATTTATTATCTTTTATCGGCAATAATTAAAAGAAATAGTGTCATTTCCGGTTGTGATCTTCAGGCAGAGGTCGCAGCATTTTTTACAGCCCACCAGCAACTGGTTATTTCATTGGTCGAATCTAGCGTGCAATCGGAAGTTTCCGTTGACAGCTTTTCACGATGTCACGTCTTTCGGCTATTTTCGGTATGAAAAGGTCTATTGTCATAACATCTGCACCAGTTTCAGACGTTTCTGTCTGACACAAACTGCTAGAAATACCGGTACCGGTGAGTTGTTGTTTACTTTCGTTCACACCCACAAACACGTTTTCTTTTCCAATACACTCATTTAATACAGGTATATGTGGATTCAAAATATTGTTTTCAATCCGATTCACGGAAGCAACAGTGTGGCCTGGCGCGGCCTCGGTGGTCGCAAGTAGTCACTAACCTTTTGCTGAAATTCTGTTAGTGGTATTTTGGACAGATTAACAGCCCCACTTCTGTATCCAATGCGAGAACGAACCATACTGTCGTCGAATCATGAATTGAGTAAGGACGTACAACACGTCACTTTCCCGGAATGATTGGAGACATTTCTTCCCTCCGTCCTTATATTAGATTTCGAGAACAATTCTTTCCTTTCACATGCAGCCAGTTTGTTCACACCGATCGCTTGCAGGCTAAATTTGGCATCAGTCCCAGGCGGAGAAGAAATGGGTTTGCTCGCTCGACCACATCTTAGCTTGCTAAGGACATTTCGCGTTTCATTTTACACTACCCTTACCGTATCGCTATTTCACACGGCGCCACCTATCTCGAGGGAGATAATCCTGTTCGAAATTTGTTCTCAAAGCATCAAGTCACAGGCCCGCCTCATTTAAACGAGCCAATGAAATTATCTGTATTTAAATATTTCTCAGACATCATACATGTCAGTTTCACGAGGCACAAGACTGGGAGATTCTACGCTAGACCAAAACGAAGTTGTACGAATTGGCTATTTTATTTCTCACTCTAATGGAGCATCCTTCTTTGTTTTTCTTAAGAAAAATGATTTTACAAACGGCCTAACATATTTGAAAACAATAAAATGGGCAGCAGTTCACAGAAAAATGATATGCTTTTTATTTTGTGATGGGGGCACTTCGAGGCCCACCAAGGGACCATTTCAATCGATCGCTTTCTGGAGGTGTCTTCGTTATATGTGCCCCAATGTCGGATGTCACGGCACCAATCGGATGTGACCATTTGGGAAACGCCCTAATATACTCAGATAGCACCCGTTACCGCATGGCTAAGAGCAAGAGTTTCTACGTATGATCGTGCCATGCATTCGGATGATGGCTCGACCAATAAACTGTAAATATTTCCTACATGCTTTTGTGATCCCATCCAATTTTAAACTGCGTAACATCCAAATTTCTGTGTTCGTCCATCCCTCTAAAACGGAAGATTTTAGTCCCATGCAGAGCTGATTCTAGTCCTCAGGAAGAACTGGGTCCGCACGTTTAAGGGATACACCAACACCTCCTTCATCCGAGAGTCAATGGCCGAACGAAAGCCAGAGAACCTGTCATCATCCTGTTTTTAGAAGTTAAAGTTCAAATTTCCGCTATCGGTTTTCAACTGTTTTTGGATACCTGACGCTATTTGCATCAGAGTTCTTGATGGATACGGCTTGCCATCTTTGCGGGCTATTTCTACTCTAAATCTAGCCATCCAAAAATATAGAATATCAGGATCGGCTATAGCACTTGGAGACATAGGAACTGACATACTGCTTTCGAAATAAGTTTCTGGTTGGGTATTCCGGTATGCAGCCCATTCTTGCCAAACATTGATAGCCCACTTGTTGTTCCGAAATGTTTTTTTCTGGGATTGTTGCCCTAGCACGATCTTTGATGTCCTGTTCAGTAGCGGTGTGTGAAAAACGACGACTTTTGGTTTCAGATGGTAAGGTTTGCTGAGTGGGAAATGCTAAGCAAGTTATCAAACGTCACATCATCATCCTCCCACACAATGTTAAAATATGGCATATCTAAATCACTGTCCATCTTGTTCCGAGGAAGTTTGCACTTGTAATGGTAAGATTATGTCATTGGCAGGACGTTAAAATAGAAGACGCCACGTGTCCATGTCCATTTCCGATTAAGCCCGATTGAGATTGACCAATCGTCTCGCGAGGGGCGTGGTCTAAGTCAGTTAGATCACGCACAGCTCGTATCTCACGAGAAGAACTGATCTAACTATTACTGAGAACTGATGATCAAGTTCTATCAAAGTCACTCTATGTGAACCAAGATGGTATATCAAGAAAGATATCCGTGATTACTGAGATTGTATGAAGGTATGCCTTGTCGTGTCGCCAGGCATTTTACTTCGCTGAACGTGCAGAAAGGCAGCAAAGTCGTTTACGGTAACTCCGACGAAAATCCTCTGAGAGGAATGCATACAGGATTGGATTCAGGTAACTGTTCAAATAAGCCAGGCAATTTGAAGCTATTGTCACCGCTATGAATTCTACTGTGCCTGGATTTTGGCCAAAGCTCGTAATCAAAAACATGACCTGAATGGGTAGCCAACAAATTACAAATACGCCGACGACAACCACGACCATCCATGTGATCTTTCGGTTAACACTTTCCGTAGGGCACATGCGCTCAACTGTGCAGGTTGCCACGGGTAATGATGCAACTCTACGTTGCAGTCGTTTCAGTACGAGTCCATACAGTACACAAAAAATCAGCAGAGGGATGAAAAATCCAAACGCAAAGAAGAATCCATGAAATATTTTCACCGTGTATCTTGTTGTATCTTGGTACATGGGAATATTGATACAAATTGATCTGTTTTCTCCATTGAAGACGTAATCCAGTTTGTCATACTGTACCAGAAGTGGTATGTTAGCCAGTAGAATAATGACCCAGGTAATGATAATGAGGATGCATGTATTTCTCTCTGTGAACATGGCCACTGAGCGGAGAGCGTGAAGTACCGCGTAGTACCGCACCAAAGACATCAGAACAAGGGTGTAAACGCTAGCATAAACGCACACATACATCATATAATTGACTACTTTGCACCCAATATCTCCAAACGGCCAAAATGGACTGGCGTAAGTCGAAGCATTATACGGAAAACACAATATTACAAAAAAGAGATCAGCCACTGCCAAACTCATAACAAGGATGTTCGTACTTCGTATAAGTTTGTCGGATAACACAACCACTATCACTAAAAGGTTCCCGATCAGACCGATGAGAACGATCATACCAAATACTACTGGTATACAATAATACCGACAAAGACGCTCGAAATCAGCTATTACAACTGTTACATTCTTCATAATGTCAAGAAACGAATGAATGATGTCCCTCTATTTGAATAAATCGTCCACAAATTCAGAGCTGAACAACATGTTGATGATCTTTCTTATACTGTGTCTGTGTTTTGACGAAAGCAATGCAAATTGTTTGACAGTATTATAGAGAAGCAAGACCGACACTCTGAATATATATCATATCGCTTTGGTAATATATATACACACTAAGGTTTGACATTTAAAGGGTCTACCATATCTATTCTATAGCACTACTTAAATTGATTATCAACAAAGGTTGAAAAATATTTTTAAATCTGACAACCTCTCTCCCCCCTTTGCCATGTTTGTTGAAACGTTTGGCCAAGCGTTTTTGTTGGCAACCGGCCAAGATCAATGGACGATTGTATGTGTTCTCTTATTGGCCCTGATGAATCTGCCACCTGAGACAGACTGTGTGAAGCATACATGGATATATTTATATATTTGTATTTATTTGCCGAATCAGGCGCCCACGGTGAAGCAAACAATCACATAAATCCCCCCCCCCCCTCATTATTTGATTGGATAATACATACAACGTTCCAGAAAAGACTGTTACATTTCAGAAATCGAACATAACAGATCTAAATTATGAACAATTTGCCACCAGGCTGTAAAGTATATGAATTTAACATTAAACTTTGTAATTGTAGTCCAGAAGGACAAAACTAAGCCATTTGGCACATAACTCGTCTTTGTCATGACAATAAATTAGGTAAAGAGATTGAACACAAGTCTATTTACAGCTGACAAAGCCAGCACAATATATAAAGTACATGTAGACGGAAGTAATGTACCGTAGTCCACATGATGATGTTAAATCCATTATGGTGAAGCTTTAGCATCAGTACCAAGGTTATGTAGTGTCTCATAGATAGTGAATATATCTATAATAGATATATCTAGACTAACTGCAAAGCATACGGTCATGTCCTCGCAGTACGGTGGCTCATAGGGGACATAATATTTTTCTATACAGTAATTAGTTTTTTTTTTAACTTAATTTTTTCCAAAAGACACTTTCAGTCCACGTGGAAAGTGCTTTCAACCTACGTGGAAAGTACTTTCAACGCATGTGGAAAGTACTTTACCCCCACGTGGAAAGTCACTTTCAACCCACGTGGAAAGTACTTTCAACGCACGTGGAAACTACACCCACGTGGAAAGTGACTTTCGACTCACATGGAAAGTAGTTTACACCCACGTGGAAAGTACTTTCAACGCATGTGGAAAGTACTTTACCACCACGTGGGAAGTCGCTTTCAACGCACGTGGAAACTACTTTACACCCACGTGGAAAGTGACTTTCAACTCACAAGGGAAGTACTTTACACCCACGTGAAAAGTACTTTCAACGGATGTGGAAAGTCACTTTCACCCCATGTTGAAACTAATTTCCATTCAGCTTCATATTATCATTTTCCAGGTTTCACGCGAACTTGTATTAGGCCTATTGGTCTCAAATCGAGGCATTGTCTCTTCCGGTTCAGCAACAGGTGTTTGTGGACGTGTATATGATAAGCCGTGGGGAACAAAAATCGACATTTGGTGTAGACACATATTATTAGCCAATCACAAAGCTTTTTTACGTGTTGACATTCATTATTTTGCATCTGCATACAATTTAATTCGATATCATATCGAATTATTTTATATCCGGATACATATTTTTTAGATACTGCATCGAATATTCAATGCTAGATCAAATTAACTTGTATACGCATTGCACATGATTTAGATAGTGTATCGAATCATTTTGTATCCGTAAGCACATTATTTACATATGGTATCCTAATTATTCGCAGATAGACCTTCTGCTGACGTCTGCAAAGATGCTCGTACATTACAATCTAGCTGTTACATCGACTCCCGTCTTCAATTGTCCATCAGAGCTTGTGAACATGGTGTCACATCACAGATTCAACATTTGGTGAAAGGACATCTGCTCAATTTCCGAGTTCTACGTATACTGTGAACTGATTATCAAGTTCTATCAAAGTCAGTCAATGTGAACCAATATGGTATAGTATTACGTGATATCCGAGATTACTGAGATTGTATGAAAATATGACTTGTCGTGTCACCAGGCATTTCACATCGCTTTACGTGCAGAAAGGCAGCAAAATCGTTTACGATAACTCCGACGAAAATCCTCTGAGAGGAAAGCGTAGAGGATTGGATTCAGGCAACTGTTCAAATAAGCAAGGCAATTTGAAGCCAATTGCACAGCTATGAATTCTACTGTGGCTGGATTGTGACCAAAGTTCACAATCAAAAGGATGATCTGAATGGGTAGCCAACAAATTACAAATATGCCGACGACAACCACGACCATCCGTGTGATCTTTCGGTTAGCTCTTTCTATAGGGCATATGCGCCCAACTGGCCAGGCTGCTCCGGGTAATGATGCAGATCTACGTAGCAGTCGTTTCAGTATGAGTCCATACAGTACACAAAAAATCACCAGAGGAATGACAAATCCAAACGCAAAGAAGAAACCATGAAATATTTTCCCCGTATCCATATCTTGGTACAGGGGAATATTGATACAAGTTGATCTGTTTTCTCCCTTGTAGACGTAATCCAGTTTATCATACTGTACCAGAAGTGGTATGTTGGCCAGTAGAATAATGAACCAGGTAATGATAATGAG
Source organism: Hanleya hanleyi (assembly GCA_036873755.1). Lineage (NCBI taxonomy): Eukaryota > Metazoa > Mollusca > Polyplacophora > Lepidopleurida > Hanleyidae > Hanleya > Hanleya hanleyi. The sequence continues at coordinate 177,616 of JAVTVY010043862.1, forward strand.
GATGTATGTATTTCTCTCTGTGAACAGGGCCACTGAGCGGAGAGCGTGAAGTACCGCGTGGTACCGCACCAAAGACATCAGAACAAGGGTGTAAACGCTAGCATAAGCGCACACATAAATCATATAATTGACTACTTTGCACCACAAGACTCGAAACGGCCAAACTGGAATGGTGTACGTCGCAGCCGTAAATGGAACACATAATATTACGAAAAGGAGATCAGCCACTGCCAAACTCATAGCAAGAATGTTCGTCGTACTTCGCATCTGTTTGTCGGATAACACAACCACTATCACTAAAAGGTTCCCGATCAGGCCGATGAGAACCATCACACCAAATACTACTGGTACAATAATACCGACAAGACGCTCGACATCATCTCTTACAACTGTTACATTCTCTATAATGTCAAGAAACGAATGAATGATATCCCTCTATTTGAATAAATCGTCCTCAAATGCAGTGCTGAACATAGAATACGTTGGTGATCCTTCTTATACTGTGTCTGTGTTTTGACGAAGGCGATGGAAATTGTTTGACAGTATCATAGGGAGAAGCAAGAATGACACGCTGAATATATATCATGTCGCTATGGTAAAATATATACACCAAGGTTTGGCCTTTAAAGGTTCTTCCAAATGGTCTCTACACACCATCATTTCTTGATGCTAAATTGTTGTAAGAGACATTTACTAGCGGTTCAGTGTTTCTGGGAATAGTCGAAGTGTTTGAAATACGACCGAACCCTTCATTACCACGCCTGTTTGGAAACGGTGAAGGTCGTGACCAGCTGATCAATGACGTCAGAGTCTGATTACGATAGTTAGTAGCGAGTAATCGTAGCGAATTCTCCAATCTGGAGATCAGAGTCGTCCGGTCCTTTCCTCTCTACTAATTACAATGTTATTACCAAAACTCTATGTACTCTGATACGCATAAATATATAGATGGGAATTAGAGCGTAAATGAATAATTAGAAGTCTTGATACTTACGTGGTAGAAATGAAGGTGCACCAGCCAAGCAGTATCTGTGGAAAGGACCACAAAGCCAAATTTGTTTCATATAAACTAATTATGTGACATAATCATCCGCCGTCTGTCACAGATAGTGGAATACGCATCAAATCGCTTAGGCCAGGAAGGGTTAAACAGCCAGTTTCTCTGCATGTTTTCATGCAAAGTACGCACTGGGGTATTTGGTAGAACCTTTAATGTAATTCCCGAAAGGCGAATGACAAACACCAACATCGATCCCCTGACGCGTCGAGAGGTCTTGTACTATCCCATATTTAACAAATTATATTATTTCGCACTGTTGGTATTAATTCCAGTCTCTAGAGGCGCCATATATCATGCAATATTGGTTGAGTATTATTAATTTGAGAACGCACTGTCGACTCAAAATATTCTCAATGTCCAGCAGTTGAAATGAATGTCAACGTCTAGTATTCCACTTTATCGACACGGTTATGAACTAAATCGGAAAAGCTAGAAATTTGATAGGAGACAGACTAGAATTTATTGATCACCAGCATTGGCGAACTTCCTCTAGTGCTATTTGACAGATGAAAACATCCAATAATAATTTATACTAAGTAATGGTAATTAATAAAATTGTCGCGTTGTCGTCGTCGAGTTCCACTGAACGGTATTTACGCTCTATACGTATTACTTCACGGAGGAAGGATAGCTTGAAAGAAAAAAAAACAATAACAAAACATTGCATTGAGATCCAACCTAACCCTATCGTTTCATTATAAAAATTGTATAGATTACAATGCGGAGGCCATGGACATATAGTGGCTACATGGTGCTCAGTAGTCTATAAACGGGAAATTCTGTAGTAAAAAAGAGGGTCAAGCGTGAAGGTGATGACGTCACGGATGAAGTCTCGTCCGAGTCAAAGGTCACTTCCGGCGGCGTCAATTCCAGTGCGGGAGCATTTTCGGGTCAAAGGTCACTTCCGGGTCAAAGGTCACGTCCGGTCACGAATCGTCGAACTTTATCTATACACCATGCAAACATATTGTGACTGGTAACCTTGATGTAGTGAGTGATAAGGATCTAAGATTACTTCTGATGAAGGGACCTAAATACAGAGAGCCGAGAAGAATAAATCTGAAGGCCGACCACAAGATAGTCCTGTCTTCACTGGTCTAAGAGAGAAAATTTTGAACCTACAGTACTCGCTATTGGCTGGACCTCACCAAGAGCAAGGTCGTTGAAACAATCCGCCATATTGACAGAAGTACCCTTCCACAAGCAAAACAAGTACTGAGAAACCTCAAATCGCAAGAAGTTCTAGCAAATCTCCACAGAAAATTCGTCATTGTCCCAGCAAACAAAGCTCCAAATAATATAATATTCATATGTAAATATTACTATTACCAGGTGCTGGTTAAAGAATTGAGTGTAAACATATCATCATCAAATACGTCTACTTACTCTCAAACTCCATTTACTCTGGAAGATTTATTTAACAATCACAAAACGTCTCTCAAGGAAAGAGGTATGTGTCTTCCAACCGATGGTGATAAATAGAACTTCGCTATCTCAAAGGTCACTTCCGGTCACCTGACGTGATGGCACAAAGGTCCATCGCAAACCAGATGCCTTTCTCCATAGTCAGAACAAGTACCGGTAAGGGGTTTTTTTCTTTGAAATAAACGAATCTGAACACTTCTGAACATGTCGTAGTATCGGGTACCCCCAGGCGTGGTTCGGATTCTGGGAGTGCCCGGTATAAATTTGGCAAAATGACCAATCCTTGTATCTTGGAGAGCATGGATATATCAGTCTCAGTGTCAAAAACGTCACGATAATCCAGGATCTAATGAAGAAAGCAATTCAAAACAGGATACGAGCATTCCCGGTCTGATCAATGTAAGGCCGCCGGAGATATTGATATACAGTCCCAGTTGTGCTCATTTTAATCATATCATCGACAAGCATCAAATTTCATTATTAGGTCATCATAAGTATTCCAGACGACTCGACTAGTTCACAAAAACGTGTGAAGACGTCATATATTGGCTTTGCTGTCATTTATTTATCGACCATAAACCGAAGACTTCTGAAATCGAAGCTGAAGGAAAATGTAATTGAATGGGCTGAAATTGTAATCGTAAGTATGAGGAGACTGGTTTAGAAGGTTGCAAAATTTAACTCACTTTTTGTTGGAATGCCTTAGGGCCGTGTGTACAAGTTAACTTCCTCAATTCTGTGGCTCGCAAGTCCAAACAATGCTGCCATTGAATCCATTATTGAGCAAAGACGTACAAAGGGTTACCTTTCCAGAATAATTGGAGATCTCTCTTCCATCATTTTTAACTTTTGCAATTTTTTTCTTCATTTTAATCGCAAGATTCTTTTCTCCAATCTGTTACTTTTTAACCATGGATCGCTTCCTAGTATAAAAGAGATTGGTTTCCGATAGAAACGACCAGGTTTAGAGATAATCGGAAACTATCTTTAATAAAGCAGGCCTGCAAGTGGCTCACAGTGAAAATATAGGAGAAAATATAGGAGGAAATTTGCCAAAATATAGGAGAAATATAGGAATTGTCTTAATAAAATATAGGAATTAAGGAAGTGTAAGACAGGTCACTACTACATTGTATGTTCCAAAATTGGTAGTGTTTTGGTGTTTAATAAAATTATTTCCACTGAATGCGGTCATAGTTGTGGTGGTTGAGGAGACCCGTTCTGCTGCTTGATTCAAGAAAGAGAAATTTAAATGTTTTCATATTCAAATTTTCTGAAATGTATTTTCCCATGCCAAATTGACTCATTTCAAAGCATTAGTGAAGGTTTTCATGAGAAAAAGCCAAAATATAGGAATATAGGAGGTTTTGAGCAAAATATAGGAAAATATAGGAATGACTCATAAATATAGGAAAATATAGGAAATATAGGATTACAAGCGTCTAGTCCGTCATCCATAATTCAGACGTCGTCCATTAGAGAATATCCGCGTCCATAATCCAAAAACCTATTCCATATTCCATATAACAGTATTAGCACCAAATTCAAAAAGACAATCATAGTATACATAAACATAGGCTTGTTTCCTGCAAGAGAGAAGCGGTCAACAGTTTTCAATGATGCCGGCAAGACATCATGATGTTCCAAAAATATCAAATCCGTATCTCTGATCAGTATCCTTAATCCATAATATTCGTTGTAAGGTCGTCATCTAAAGAATGATGTATCTCATTTGAATCGAGACACTTGAAGCCCTGATAAAGTTTAACAACGCATATAGGATGGTCGGGAATTTCCATTTGGTGAATATTTTTAACCGTTTCTCTGCTTCAATTCGCCTTGGACGTTCTTGCTGATGCGCCCAACAAAGTGCACAAATTCTTCTTATCTTTGTAATCTTAGTCAGTGGAAAACTGCTTCATATTCAAATTGCGATGTTCGTTCATTGCGCAAAACCCAAATTCTTCGCAGTTAAAGTAGAATAAGACGTTACTAATCCCAACGGAATGATTCAAAATGTTTGTTGACTTCACTGAGAAATCTGACTATCCACCTTCTATGTTGACATATCTTTCAATTCCTGATGTAATTTGCATCAGCGTCCGTGGGCAGTTTACAGTTTACCATCCTTGCAGAATATTGGAAATAAAGAATTCCAGCACTGTAAATTTCAAAGGGCGACCTCCACACCATAATGTCGCTTTTCAGGAATGTTTATGCTGCGTATTATGGAATGTAGTCCTGTCCTCCCAGACGCTGGCTGGTGCATCATTTGTTGTTTCTTGTCGTTTTCATAGAAATCATTGCCCAAGTGCAATCTTTTAGCTCCTGTTCGGTAACTGGAATGGAGGACCGCCTATTATCAGGTTCCATGGAGAGTACGGTACATGCACCAAGGTGTCCTGTGTAGGTAAGCCAGGTCAATCGTCAACCGTAATATCACTCTCATCCCAAAGATCAAACTTTAGTACTTCATCGTCACTAAACCCCTCCATAGCTGCACCTTCGAACGCTTTGCATTAAATGAACATTGATACGTGTAAGTTTTGTTTTAATGCTAGTACAGCAGGAACTGTCAGTACCTGTGTGGGTCTTGTTAATACTAGTACAACGTGAACTTTAAAAATCGAAATGCTCCGCCCCTTACACAAATGGCACATTGATTTACAACAATGTCCAATTAAGAAATAATGTTTTCTTAGGCGTGTTCATTGGTTATTTGACACACGGTTAGTGTGAAAGTTTATATATTAGGGCAAGGGCTTTGAGTACGTCTATGAAAATATTATTTATATTCTGTAGCACTACTTAAATTGATTATCAAAAAGGTTGAAAAATATTTTCAAATCTGACAACCTTTCTCCCCCATTTGGCATGTTTGTTGAAAAATTTTGCCAAGCGTTTTTGTTGGCAACCGGTCAAGATCAATGGACGAGTGTATGTGGTATGCTACTGGCCCGGGTGATTCTGCAAACTGAGACAGACTTTGTGAAACATACATGGATATATGTCTTGTTTATCCGATTGTATGAGGGCAGACGACAATTAGACCACGACACCCCTCGCTCGACCAATGGCAAAGCAGCATATGTGTAATCTGTCTGGTGAAGACAACACTGTCTATCTATGTCAAACTGTCAAACGCTGTTGAAATTGATCCCATTATTAAGCCCCGCCCTGGATAGACAGGGTTGGGCGGGAAATGGCAAAGAGATAAACAACCAGTGGAATGACATTGAAATAAAAGTATATTGATTACAAACTGTCATAACAGAATTTATACACATGCATCGTATTCTCTGCAGATTTTAAAAAAATCAACCCTAAAACAAGATCATTGAATAAGACTTAACTGGATAATACAGAGTAAATGGATATAAATAAAATGAATTATTGTATCAATTTTCAATTTTTACTCAAATTTCCGGCGACCATAGAAACCAAAATTCTTCTTAAAACTACCACCGTTCGATAATCGACCTTCTTTTCTCTCGATACATTAACAATTTTTTAACGCTTGGTTGGTAGTATTATTGTCATAATATCTGCACCAGTTTTAGACGTTTCTGTCTGACACAAACTGCTAGAAATACCGGTACTGGTGGGATGTGGTTTACTTTCGTTCACACCCACAAACACTTTTCCAAACTCATTTAATACAGGTATAGTGGATTCAAAATATTGTTTTCAATCCGATTCACGGAAGCAACAGTGTGGCGCGGCTTCGGTGGTCGCAAGTAGTCACTAACCTTTTGCTGAAATTCTGCTAGTGGTATTTTGGAGAGATTAACAGCCCCACTTCTGTGTCCGCTGCGAGAACGAACAATACTGTGGTCGAATCCTGAATTGAGTAAGGACGTACAACACGCAACTTATGATTGGAGACATTTCTTCCCTCCGTCGTTATATTAGATTTCGAGAACAATTCTTTTATTTCACATGCAGCCAGTTTGTTTACACCGATCGCTTGCAGGCTAAATTTGGCATCAGTCCCAGGCGGAGAAGAAATGGGTTTGCTCGCTCGACCACATCTTAGCGTGCTAAGGGCATTTCGCTTTTCACTTAACACTACCCTTACCTTGTCGCTATTTCACACGTCGCCACCTATCTCGAGGGAGATAATCCTGTTCGAAAGTTGTTCCCAAAGCATCAAGTCACATGTCCGCCCATTTAAACGAGCCAATGAAATTATCTGTATTTAAATATTTCTCAGACATGTCAGTTTCACGAGGCACAAGACTGGGCGATTCTACGCTAGACCAAACCGAAGTTGTACGAATTAGGTATTTTATTTCTCACTCTAATGGAGCATGCTTCTTTGTTTTTCTTAAGATAAATGCTTTTACAAACGGCCTAACATATTTGAAAAAAATAGAATCCGCGGTAGTTCACAGGAAAATGATATGCTTCTTATTTTGTGATGGGGGCACTTCGAGGCCGACCAATAGGCCATTCCAATCGATCGCTTTCTGGAGGTGTCTTCGTTATGTGTGCCCCAATTTCGGATGTCACGGGACCAATCGGATGTGACCATTTGGGAAACGCCCTAATATACTCAGATAGCACCCGTTACCACATGGCTAAGAGCAGGAGTTTCTACGTATGATCGTGCCATGCGTTCGAATGATGGCTCGACCAATAAACTGTAAATATGTCCTACATGCTTTGTGATCCCATCCAATTTTAAACTGCGTAACATCCAAATTTCTGTGTTCGTTCATCCCTCTAAAACCGGAGATTTTAGTCCCATGCAGAGCTGATTCTCGTCCTCAGGAAGAACTGGGTCCGCGCGTTTGACGGATTCGCCAACACCTCCTTCATCCGAGAGTCAATGGCCGAACGAAAGCCAGAGAACCTGTCATCATCCTGTTTTTAGAAGTTAAAGTTCAAATTTCCGCTACCGTTTTTCAACTGTTTCTGGATACCTGACGCTATTTGCATCTGAGTTCTTGGTGGATACGGCTTGCCATGTTTGCGGGCTATTTCTACTCTAAATTTAGCCATCCAAAAATCTAGAATATCAGGTTCGGCTATAGCACTTGGAGATATAGGAACTGACATACTGCTTTCGAAATAAGTTTCTGGTTTGGTATTCCGGTATGCAGCCCATTCTTGCCAAACATTGATAGCCCACTTGTTGTTCCGCAGTGTTTTTTTCTGGGATTGTTGCCCTAGCACGATCTTTCATGTCCTGTTCAGTAACGGTGGGTGAAAAACGACGACTTTTGGTTTCATATGGTAAGATTTGCTGAGTGGGAAATGCTAAGTAAGTTATCAAATGTCACATCATCATCCTCCCACACAATGTTAAAATGTGGCATATCTAAATCACTGTCCATCTTGTTCCGAGGAAGTTCGCACTTGTAATGATAAGATTATGTCATTGGCAGGACTTTAAAATAGAAGATGCCACGTGTCCGTGTCCATTTCCAATTAAGCCATTTTCCGATTGACCAATCGTCTGGCGAGGGGCGTGGTCTAAGTCAGTTAGATCACGCACAGCTCGTATCTCGCGAGAAGAGGTGATCTAGCTATTACTGAGAATTGATTATCAAGTTCTATCAAAGTCAGTCTATGTAAACCAAGAATAGATGGTATATCAGAAAAGATAGCCGTGATATCCGAGATTACTGAGATTTTATGAAGGTATGCCTTGTCGTGTCGCCAGGCATTTCACTTCGCTGAACGTCCAGAAAGGCAGCAAAGTCGTTTACGGTAACTCCGACGAAAATCCTCTGAGAGGAATGCGTACAGGATTGGATTCAGGCAACTGTTCAAATAAGCAAGGCAATTTGAAGCTATTGTCACCGCTATGAATTTTACTGTGCCTGGATTTTGGCCAAAGCTCGTAATCAAAAACATGACCTGAATGGGTAGCCAACAAATTACAAATACGCCGACGACAACCACGACCATCCGCGTGATCTTTCGATTAACGCTTTCCGTAGGGCACATGCGCTCAACTGTGCTGGTTGCCCCGGGTAATGATGCAACTCTACGTTGCAGTCGTTTCAGTACGAGTCCATACATTACACAAAAAATCAGCAGAGGGATGAAAAATCCAAACGCAAAGAAGAATCCATGAAATATTTTCACCGTGTATCTTGTTGTATCTTGGTACATGGGAATATTGATACAAATTGATCTGTTTTCTCCATTGAAGACGTAATCCAGTTTGTCATACTGTACCAGAAGTGAGTAGTAGGTAAAGCATATTTAAAGGCTCATTTCACCCGGATGTAACTATGACGTCACAACTTCCGATGGTGGCGCCATCTGTACACTCTGGACGCAAGGGAGACAACTCGATCTGCCAGAGTTTGGCCGCCATCTTGAATTTTTGAGGCGGTGTGCTCTTGGCGGCCATCTTGAATTTTGTCGAAAAGCGGATGTATTCCACCGCGGTGATGCGGTCCTGGCGGTGATGCGGTCGCGGCAAAAAGCTTCCGCGGAGAAAAAGTAGTCCCTAAATAAAATGGTCCGATTGGGTCGAGTGAGGTATCAAAGTGAAGCATTCGTGAAGGGGCATCAGATGGGCTGGGTGTGGGGTTGAAATATCGGCATTCTGCGCATGCGTGGTGGCCGAAGGGTATGAAAATAGCCGTTTTGGAGCTAGGGCAGTCCCTAATGGGACGATGGAGCCGAGTGAGGTATCCAAGTGAAGCATTCGTGAAGGGCCATCTGATGGGCTGGGTGTGGGGTTGAAATATCGGCATTCTGCGTATGCGCGGTGGCCGAAGGGTATGAAAATAGACGTTTCGGAGCTAGGGGAGCCACTAATGTTCCAGTGGGGTCGAGTGAGGTATCAAAGTGAAGCATTCGTGAAGGGGCATCTGATGGGCTGGGTGTGGGGTTGAAATATCGGCATTCTGCGCATGCGCGGTGGCCCAAGGGTATGGAAATAGACGTTTTGGGAGCTAGGGGAGCCCCTAATGGGCCGATCGAGTTGTATGAGGTATCAAAGTGAAGCCTATGTGAAGGGGCACCCAGTCATGGGTGGGTGCATGTAAAATATTTCCTGAAAAAAAAAAAAACGGAACACGGACTTTATCGAAAAATCCGGGAAAATGCCTATATGGGGTATGGGGGGTATGTAGGTCGCCGGGCTTAACGGGGCTTGCCTATCAATAGAGTTATCTCCCCCTAGTTCCAGGGTGGGTGTATGTAAAAATTTTCCTGAAAAAATATGGAACACAGACTTTATCCTAAATTACGGGAAAATGGCTATATGGGGTATGGGGGGTATAGGACCATCCTGGGAAACCTACTTCTCGACATTTGCGGTATAGGTTGTGGGGTCTCGTTTTCTTAGTCTCGTCATTTAGAACATGATAGGAAGTGTTCCGGCACGAATCGGTGAAATTTTTGAAAAAAGTCACCGAGACCCATATAGACCCATATAGTCCCATACTGGGGGTATAGGACCGATGTTTGTCCCACTGGGAAACCTACTTCTATACATTTGCGGTAGGGTTGTTTGGATTTGTTTTTCACGTCTCGTCATTTGGAACATGATAGGAAGTGTCCCGGCACGAAACGGTGAAATTTTTGAAAAAAGTCACCGAGGCCTAGGTAGGCCCATAGGCCTATACTGCATGGCTATGGGTGTATAGGTCCATACGGGGTGGACATGTTGGAGTCTAGGTGAGTCCCTGGTGGTCCAATGGGGTCATATGAGGTCTTATTTTGAAGCTCTCATGCAGGAGCACTTGACTACACTAATGGTTCGTACGTTGACAATACTCTGCGCATGCGCAGCCTGGCCGTAGTATAGAAAGCAGGCATTTTTGGGGGTGGGTGTGTGGGTGTGTTTGGGTTAGAGATGGGCTATTCACGGTTCGAATGGGTCGTGTGAGGTATCCATGTGAAGCCAATGTGAGGGAGTCTCTGATGGCGTGGATGTGGGGTTGACATAGGGTCATTCTGCGCATGCGCGGTAGCCCAAGTGTATGGACATAGACGTTTTTGGGGTCTAGGCGAGCCCTATTGACCTTTGACCTCAGAAATTTGCATATGACGTCACTTCCGGTTGGGGTGAATGAGGCGTAACCTTTGTACATGTCCAGACTTGTCTGTGTTTGTCATGTACTGGGGTTGCGCAAGTGTGTGTGTGACGTCACTTCCGGTTTGGGTGAATTCACCCAGATGTAAAAATGACGTCACTTCCGGTTGGGGTGAATGCTCAAACACACTACCTCCAACTTTCCCGGCCCGGCCCGGCGGGCCCCTCCCCCGCCCCGGCCGCAGCGCGCCCCGGCCGCAGCGCGCGCGGGTTCTCCGGCCGCAGCGCGCTCGCGCGCGCGTCATCACCGGCAGTGCGCGCGCGCGGGTCAAAAGGTCAAAGGTCACATCCAGGTCAAACGGTCCAAAGGTCTCCCTTTCGGCAAGGTTCGGAGGGGACAATGTTGCGGCATCGCTACAGTCAGAGCTTGAACCCCAAAAAGGGGATTGTAAATGAACCTGGGAAGGATGGGCAGGTCCATTTGGACCAATCAGCGGTCGGGAAAAAAGAGCCAATCAGCGGTCGATAAAAAGAACCAATCAGCGGTCGAACAATCAGCCAATCGAATTGGGGTACTCACGGTGTGCTTTCGCTGACGCCCGCGCCTACATCTGGGTTCTTGTACACCCGGGTAATGTATTCTGGACATGGATGGGTTACCTTTGGCTCCATTCTAGGCCACTGATTGGTTAATACGGTGTTCAAAGCCAGTTTCATGCATTATGCTCATAGAACTTATAGTCATAAACTTAACCTATACGTGTTGGACGAGTCTTCACTCACCGTATACACGCACCTCAATGAATGCCCGCTCCAAACCTAGACCAAAACACGTACTTGGTCTGTGGGCTGATTTCATTGGCTCTCTATTTTACTATAGTGCTCTTGCATTCTAACATTGATGGGTTATATTTTGGCCCCATCCTACACCACTGATTTCAGTTTGACTGAATCTCCACATTGGGCATTCATGCATTATGAATAAAACACACAAGACAGGGTTTTTTTTGGTGAGATCTCATTTTGTTTTTTATTCAGTAACAACAACAACGTGAGAACAACCACGTGAAAACTGAAGCCCAGAACAAGGGGCTTGTACATTGAAACAACTGAAGCCCAGAACAGGGGGCTTGTACATTGACAGAACTGAAGCCCAGAGCAGGGGGCTTGTAAACTGAAGCCCAGAACAGCGGGCGTGTGTACATTGAAAGAACTTAAGCCCAGAACGGGGCTTGTACATTGAAATGATGGGCGGCCCAGTCATAGACGAGTACATCGCGGTCCTCGGCCTTGGGGTACTCGTCAAACATCTGTACGATGGTAGATAAGGGTCTTCCCGGCATCGATGGTACAGGTAAAACAAGCAATATTGTCCGCACACGCCACTGGTCAGGCTTTGCAACGTTTGACTGTTCCAACACCACGTCTCTGTGCCTTGATCCATGAAGTCTGTTAAATCGGGATGAAGGGGTGGCAGGCCGTACGGGTCAAAGTATTCGCCCTGCTGTTCTGTCAAGTACACGCCCACCCAATGTTCACCGGGCCGATCCATCGGGTCCGTGTTGAGAACGTAAGCAGCAGGATACATACGGTCTAATGGGAACACATCTCGGGCGAACACCCCTTGAAAGACCATACGTGTCTCTGGGTCATTCTCCAGCACGGTGGTTATCTGGTCTGTATCCATGTTAGGTGGAGAAGTCACACAGGACGTTGTGCGCCTTGTCCACTTGAATGATGTTGTCAAACTCGGCGTAGCAGATCACATTGACAGTGGTCGCCAGGGCTCGTGCAAAGTGGATTTCCAACCGTAAATTGTCTTGCTTGGCCAGGGCCAGCTGATGGTCGTTCTCTAAGGTGGGGGTCAGATCGAAACAGAACAACGTGTATCCGTTCGCGTAGTGCTCCCGACTGATGAAATTCCCTTCGTCCTGGTTGATTTGACCGGTGGCTGTAAACAGGCTCTGATAGGCTCGAATGAAATTCCTGCGCCCAAAGTTCGGTGTTAAGGCCGTGGCTGGCACCTGTTGTCCATCCACATGCAGGGCCACAAAATTGATGCCGAAATGTTGAAAGTCAAACGGATTCTCTGGGTAGGCTCCGCTGAAACTGGTATTTTCCACACAGGCCAGGATCAATCGCTTGGGTAGTTCCCCCAGGAACAGGTTTTCTTTGTTGGCGCCCATATTTCCAGCAGGCACAGAGAACACTTTGGTTTGTACACGTCGGATAGGGTACTGGGCTGGTTTTGTTTCCAAGGTTTTCATGTGTCCCAATTGAACGGCTGGATTCGGTTTCACTTGGATGACAATCTTATAGTCCGCTGCATGCCCCTCTACGTTAGTGGCCATCAAGGCGAAGGTCGGAGGCGCCCGTATCAGTCGGATTTTGATGGGGATCTTGTTCAAGAGGTACCGGTCTTGCATGAACATGTCTGTGTGCAGTCGACCCATCATATCCACCGAGGCACTGTTCGCAGTGAAAGCCTTCCGTTTGTTATATCCCACATTGTCCACCGTGTCCATGTGCTCGGGTGTGTCCTGGTAGAATAAACCGGCTGTCAGCTGAGACTTTTTAGCCTCTCGGCCATACGACAACAGTGTCTCGATGTAGGCTCGGTACGGGTACGTGTTGGTGGAGTCACTGATGAGTTTGTCGCTGAGAAAAATATCCACCTGTTGAAACATCGAGTGCAGCCAGAGATTCGTCGGGCCCACCGTTGCAGCTTGGACGATTCTGGTGCCATCCCCACTGACCACCTTGGCTTTCACATACAAGTATGTATGGGCTAAATCCACATAGGCCGTATCCGCATTACTGATGGTGAACTCGATGGGCCCTGTTTCGTTGATGCTGGAGAGCGGAAGATGCTCCACCCATAATCCTTGTTCGGCACTGGTCGGTGTGGGCGGCACGGTCCACAAATCAAATTCACTGTTGGTGGAGGGGCATGACTCGGCGTGGATCAAGGACATGTTTAAGAAAAGATATCCTGGGTCTTCGATGTGCGTCGTCGCTGGGTCTTCGATGTGCGTCGTCGCTGGGTCGGTCGTCGACTGGTGCGTGGTCTCGGTGGGGCAGGTCTTTTATTCCCTACGGTGCGTTGTGCTTTGGCCACCAAGACGCCTCCCGCTTCTTTGGCCCGCCGTTTCAAGGCTTCTTTGGGTGCCGTACCCCCCAAGACATCACCGGCCACTTGCAGTCCACTGCGTACCGCTTGTTTGCCCATTGCTTTCACCCCACGCGTCACCAAGGGCAGGAACGTTTTGACGATACTGCCGAGTATGCTCCCTAGCCCATGTCCTCGTTGCATGCGTGCACCGCTAAAGACCAGAAAGCCACCCCCGGCCTGTTGGGCATAATAGTCCATATAGCTGCGTGCATCGCACTCGTCACATACTTTCATTATGCAAAGTGGGGAGCACGTGCTTGTCGAAAATGAGGTGTCAGCACCACTTTCCCGCGTTCGAATGCCACCGGTCGTCCCGTGTCATCTCTTATATCCACCGTGATCGTGTAGATCTCGGTTTGTCGTACGGGCAAGTAGAGCATGTGGGTGAAACTGTGGGTGATTTGATCTCCATACGTCTTTTTAATGGGGACCACCCGTAACAGAGGTGTGTTGATATCGCCCACGATGTGGTTGTCGACTACGTCCGAGTAGACATAGAGTCCGTACATACCCGACTTCATATCCATCGGGATCTCGCCTTGGTGGGCGGTGGGACCAGCGAACGTCTTTAGATCGAAACCCAGCATTTGCTGTAGGATAGGACTCAGTACGACACTCGCCTTGCCGGTGACGACAAGCTGTGCCTTGTCGTTGTGTGCGTTGTAATCGAAGTCCACGTGATTCTTGAAGGGAAAGGATTTGATGGGTTTTGAACTATTCGTGACCTCCCGTAGAGCCTTATAATGCAACAGTCTTGACAGCCCACCCATGAACTCCTTGGGGGTATCGTATTGGCCTTCGGGGAGGGTGAGTCGGGTGTTTTTGCCTTCGTAGGTCACCTCGTACCACACTTCATTGGCTCGCACGTTGTACCACGAGTAAGGGTATTGGATATCCACGAGGCCACATTCCCAGCGCCCAGGTAAATGCAACGGTTGCGGTAACTGGGTGACGTACTTGGCCACGGTGTTGTCAGGAAACACATCCAGCGAACTGCTACTGGGTAGGGTGAGGTAAAACATGGCGACTGAGCTGTCCTGCTGCTGCTGTTGGTTTTAATAGGTGTTCCAGGCCTTGGGTGGTTGTGTCCGGCGTCGTGTTCGTCGCGTTGACTTGCTACGTGTCACGGCTCTGGAGATGTGGGGTGTCCTGATCGAGGGTGGTTTTTTGAAGGTCTGAAAAGAAGGTGCCCGTTGTGGTGGTGGTGTTTTGGGGGGTGACTCCGGTTCCCAGTCGGATTCCCAAGGTTGTGGTGAGAGTCGTGGTGCACGAGTCGGTGAGTCACGCTGCATAAAGGCCCAGCGGTGGGGGTTCCCCACCAATTTCTGTGGTACATGCATGTCTTTCAAGCCTTGAGCGAAGACCTCCCATCCTCGAGGATCCGTGTGCGACCTGCGTTGACGCATCAGATCATTCACTAAATCCGTCATGTGGGTCCCGGGGACCACCTGATTCTGTACCAGGAGTTCGCCTTTATCATTCCAAGTCATGTTAGGATTCTGTTTCATCCGTTGTAATACCAGGCCAGCTTGTTTCTTGAACGAGGCAGGTACACTCTTCAGGACTTCGTCTTCCACCCACTGTGGGGCTGTGGGTGGTACCCCTGGTAATGGCGGCTGTTGGAGCGGTGCTGAGGTCGGCGGTGTGTCACGTGGTGGTGGTGGTGGTGGTGGTGGGGTAGAGAGGGTTTTGTATTGGTCCATGAACGTCATGTACCGTTGAAGCGTCTCATTGTACCGTTGTATTTTCTCACTGTCGCTTAACCCCGGTCTCTGTAAGATCTGTTGCATCTCTCCATCGAGGGTGTTTATGGTCTTCACTGTAGGTGGGACAGGGTAGGGCGATTGGAGGTTTTGAAGGAATCGTGGTTCGACGAGGACCATTTTTTTCGTGTGGTTCATTGTCGGCCGAAGAGTCCACCCAATACTGGACCCAACACGGAAGCGGCCAACGGTGCTAAGATGGCCCCGAGAAAGCCGCCTTTCTGTAACACCTTTTTCTTTTGTGTTTGAGGGACCCGCTTCTGGACTAGGGTTCGGAGACCTGTGTTATGCTTGGCCAACTTGGTCTTCTGAGCCGGAGTCAGTGGTACGTTGCCTTTTAACAGGTTGTACCCGATCTCGCACAGGCAGCGTACAAGGTCAGGGTCCGCGCCGCGTACAATGGTTCGGACTAACTCGGGTGGGGCCGTCTTCAATACACGGAGCGTGGGAGCGTGCTTCCGTACTCGCGCAGACATCATGTACAACTAATGCTAGAACCCACAACTCTGCTCTTTTTATCTACTTCAGAGAACAGAGAAAAAGTCAACCCTGCTGTGGTATTCATTCTTTTCATTATCCCCATCATCAAAACACACACATCCCAGCTGGGGGAGCCACTGTGGGTATGTTTACATTATTTTTGCATGTACACGTGGTGGGCCTCTCCGGGAAAGATGCCGGTCCGTAGTCGAAGGTGTTTGGGGGTGGTTTGCTTGAGGTCGAAGAGCATATACCCGTGCTGAGGGGTTGTGGCATCTTTGAAGGCTTCCAACGCAAACGGTGTGCGGCCGGGATACATCTGCCTCGCCAGGTGCAGCAGTTGAGTGGTATCTCTCGGGTTTTTGAAGACCACCAGGTAGTGTGCATTTAAGCTGATGTTCCGATGTTCTTTGTTTTTACTGAACAGATTCTGCACAATGTAGATGATGCTGAGCCGTCGCTGATGGCTGCCTTTGGTAAAGAGTTGGGTGACCCGCGCATCCGTCTCCGCCATGAGATCATCCAGAACCACCAAGGTGTCGGGTTCCAAATCGGCCAGGTTGGGTAGGCCTTCCACGAACGTGATGTGGGGCATTGCTGCATACGCTGCCTGCCATTCTCCGTAACACCACACGACTTGGGCAATAGGTGGGGTGATCATGCTGTCGGCGTGTTGAAGGAGCTTCCTGACGAAGTGCGTTTTGGCGGAACCCGTCGGTCCTGCGATGACGCAAGTGAAGGGATGCTGCCAACGGGGGTCCATGGTTGGAGGTGTATCCGCTGTCGTGGTAACCCGCTCTTGTAAATTTCGTACGAGTGAACTGGAGTGGTGGTGGGTACAACGTCGGTCGTCGTTGTCTGTTCACTGTCAGGGATGATGATGGGGGTGGGTACAACGTGGGTTGTCGTTGTCTGTTCACTGTGAGGGATGAAATCCGGTGGGTTTTCAGACGTAGTGGATGTACTTGGTGTAGGTGTGGAGCTTGGTGTGGAGCTCGTTGTGGCTTGTACACGGGGTGTGGTGATGACTGGGCTCGATACGGGGTTGACTGGTGCTCTCTGTAGACCGGTTTCACTGATGGCTGGTGTTCTCAATTGGTTAAGTAACGTGCTGGCATAGGCTACGTCGTAAAATACACCTCCGTACAACACCCTCAGCAGGGTTAGCAATATCACTACAAAGCCCACTTGCGCTTTGCGCGTTTTGGGAGACGCTGTGTTCAGAGGCAGCTGCTGTTTGTCCATAGCACTGTGGTCGAACGTGGAATGAAGGAGGACGGCAGTGGTGTCTGGTTTTATAGTCGTTTCACCTGGTTGGCAGCGACCCAGGAATTGAAGGAACTGGGCCAGCCTTGCCATTTGACGAAATGAAACAGTTTGCCACGTCGACGTTCCGTTTTCAAAATCTGCTCCACCGTGTAGTAGTCTTGCTGTGTTTTTACGACAGGCTGTAATTCCGTCTCGTAAAACGTCCCTAGCAACGGTTCCCCTTGAAGATCTTCCAGTTCATAGACTCGCTGCTGTCGGGGTAGGCGCCGTTTAATCAGGAAGTGCTCATCGCTCCAGTTGGGCAAGTAACTTTTCTCGAACTTGCCCTTGACTTTACTGATCCGTACAGGGTCCCCGACCTTGTACACCGCCTTCGGCGTTCGCTGCGATGGCCTGGGGTACAAGACACGCCGGACTTGGGCTTCATTGCGTTGGGTCACGGTAATGGGGGCTCTTTCTATACTCCGATGATAGGCTCGATTGTAACCCCTCACAAGATTCGGGAGAACATCGATGTATCGCCTTGTATTCTTATAGGTGAAATATTTATACATGCGGCCTTTGAATGTCCTGTTGAACCTTTCCACCACGGAAGCCTTGGTCTCGTTGTACGTATGGAAGAAAAACACCTTCTGGGCTTTCAGAAACTGTTGGAACGGTCTGTTGAGGAATTCCGTGCCTTCGTCGGTTTGCAAATACAAAGGTTTGCGCCCGGTCTTGAAGATGTCTTTGAACGCCGCTATGAGATTCGCCCCCGTTTTCGTCCGGATGGGTACCACCCACGCATAATTGGATAGGATATCGATGCACGTCAAGATATGCCGATTCCCATCGTTGTGTTTGGCAAAGGCGCTCATATCGACCAAATCCGCTTGCCACTGGGCATCTATTCCTCCCACGATGACCCGGTTCCGTAGAAAATGGCGACGGACAGATCGATGTAAGGTATAGGTGTCTTGTTTTTTTAACCAATCTCGGACTTGGGCACGTTGTATCCCCTGGGGTTTGGCCGCTCGATAGAGAGCCGACAATGCACTATAGGCCGCCGGACTGTCGGGACTGTAGTATAAGTTATCCAACACCTTCTCCCAGCGCTTCATGGTGACAAAATGATGATGGACCCTGGCTCTATCGTTTATTTATAACGGGTATATCTTGGGCCGGAGTTTCTTTCTGATTTTCTTCGTGGGCTTCCACAGTGTCCATGGTAAATGACCAGTCCAACTCGTCTGATGACCGCTTGATAAGCACTTGATCCACATCTACTACGGCATCTTCCAATGCAGACCATAGATCAGGGTGAAGGGTAAAATGCACTGTACCCCCATCTAGCCGAGCCAATTGAGCAAAGGAAGGGCCGCGTCGGATGTACACATCGTGACACAAGTGGATGAGATCGCCGTCCAGTTCACCAGACAACACCCGTTTGAATTTGGTCCAGCCCTCCCGGGACAGACGAATGTGAGCCGGGCGCGGTTGTGTAGGGTCCGCATCACAGATGTCTCCCACCTCCTCCATGATATCGACCTTATCCGCATACACGTGCAGGAAAGCCTCGGGGGTCAAGCTGAGATACGCCAGTATTATATGCTCCGTCATGGTCAGTACGTGAATGGTACCAGATTTGACTGTCTCTCGTATTTATAGGGAGAACCCCGTGAGATCAAAGGATCAGGTGGTAATGTCACTGGGCTGACTGATTCTAGCCGGGTAATCAATGGCATCGTCGTCGGGTTCATGGCTAGGCAGTTGTTCATTGGGTTCTGCCGCTGCTTCTCTCAGGGCACGAGCCCACTCCAACTCGTCTGATGACCGCTCGTCCGGTGTAAACAGCTGGTCCACGATAGGCACCCCTTTCTCGAAGGCTGTCCACAGATCGGGGTCTAGGGTGAAGCTTCGCGTAGGGTCTTGGTAGCGGCCCAGGCCTGGGAAGAAGGGTCCACGGTATACGTAGATGGCATTGTCTATGTGGATGAGGTGTCCATCGAGCTCGCCGCTCAACACCCGTTTAAATTTGGTCCAGCCGTCACGGTGTAGCGTAACCGTATTCGATACGGTCTCAGCGGGCGACCAGCAAACATCTCCACGGTCTTCCACGAGGGTGACTTTATCTTTATAGACGTGTAACCCCACCCGGGGTGTAAGGGGCAGGATGGCTCGTAGGACGGGTGACATGCTTGATCCAATGACGATCGTTGAATGACACACACTCTGTCTGACCCTCGTATTTATAGTCCCACTGTCAATACCACAGCGCCAGGGTCAATAGGACACAGACTAGTGTGAGGCCAACCAGCCGTCGCTGGTTCCGGCGTGAGCGCTCGTGGTCCATAGCCCGGGCATCAAGGATGGCTGTCATAGTCCAGTAGTGGTGAGTGATGGCACACCTCTCCATCGAGTGCACTCTGTCGAGGACCGCTTCTGTGAACTCGTTCAGGATCTGGCGTCGCCCCTCGTTGTCGTCGCCATCTGCAAACATGGACCGGACCACTGCTCGGTAACCCGTGAGTGAATTCACCACGGTGGCATGCTGTAAAATGCGAGTCGCATAGGGCTGGATCTCCGCCATGGCTCTGCAACCGTGGAAATGAAGGTGTGTGATCCAGAGGGACGTGTTTTATAGACCAGGTCACACATGCGCGCCTAGACGTCGGGTGTAGTCCGTGATACGTACTATTCTGATGGGTTATGTGGCTCCTATAGAGATAGTACCTTATCGACAATGGGGACTACTTGTTCCAAAGCCGTCCATAGATCCGGGTCCAGGGTAAAACCACCGTCGTTCAGACAGAGGAGTCGAGCGAAAAAGGGACCGCAGAAAATGTAGACGTCGTCACACAGGTGAATGCTATCACCGTGCAGGTCACCCAACAACACCCGTTTCAAGGTAGTCCATCCTTCCGGTGACAAAGAGACGTGCGCTTTGGGTTCAGTCGTACACCAACACCTAAGTCCGCTATCAATGAGGTCCACTCGTTTGGGGTACAACAATAGGGTGCAGCCAGGTGTAAGCCTCCGGGTAGCCACAGTCCCTTCTTTCACCGCGGGGTGTAGTAAGTCATCCACCTCGGGGAGTACATCTTTCAATGCCATCCATAAGGGTGGACAGAGTGTGATATAGGGACCTCCACTCTGTTCCAACCGGGGAAAAAGGGAATCCTCTCCAGCAGTGCGTATGTGCACGCCGACTTCCACGTGCATGAAATCCCTTTCGGGGTCTTTTCCCTGTAACAATCGTGTCAATAGAGTCCAGCCTGATAGCGATAACAAAATCTTCACCTTCTGCGGTGCGTCTTGGACCAGCTCCAGGTGATCGTCATAGACGATCAGGGTGACGTCGGACGTCAGTTGGAATAACGCAAGCTCTGTTCCGCTCGCTGCCATGGTGGGGAATGAAAAGCGAACGGTGAGAGAGGTGGCTTTATAGTGTACCTGTTGGGCAGGGTTTTATACACCGTGCGTGGCACTTGTTATACTCGCTTGCGCCATAAGGTCAATGCTAAATTCGACCTTATTTCACCCGGATGTAAAAATGACGTCACTTCCGGTTGGGTTGAATGAGGCGTGACCTTTGTACATGTCTAGACTTGTCTGTGTGTGTGTTGATGTACTGGGGTTTTT
The DNA here is from genome assembly GCA_036873755.1 of Hanleya hanleyi. NCBI lineage: Eukaryota > Metazoa > Mollusca > Polyplacophora > Lepidopleurida > Hanleyidae > Hanleya > Hanleya hanleyi. Next base: position 198,408 of record JAVTVY010043862.1, read on the forward strand.
CCCCACAATGGCGTTCACCTTCGGGTGTTTCCGGTCAACGTAGCCGCCATTTTCCCACAATGGCGGTCACCTTCGGGTCTTTCCGGTCAATGTATCCGCCATTTTCGGGCAACCCGCGCGCGCACTGCCGGTGATGAAGCGCGCGCGCGCGCGCTGCGGCCGGAGAACCCGCACGCGCGCGCTCGCGCTGGGGGGCCGGGGCCCGCCGAGCCGGGCCGGGAAAGTTGGAGGTAGTGTGTTTGTGCATTCACCCCAACCGGAAGTGACGTCATTTTTACATCCGGGTGAATTCACCCAAACCGGAAGTCACGTCACACACACACTTGCGCAACCCCAGTACATGACAAACACAGATTAGTCTGGACATGTCCAAAGGTCACGCCTCATTCAACCCAACCGGAAGTGACGTCATATGCAAATTTCTGAGGTCAAAGGTCAATAGGGCTCGCCTAGACCCCAAAAACGTCTATGTCCATACCCTTGGGCTACCGCGCATGCGCAGAATGACCCTATGTCAACCCCACATCCACGCCATCAGAGACTCCCTCACATAGGCTTCACATGGATACCTCACACGACCCATTCGAACCGTGAATAGCCCATCTCTAACCCAAGCACACCCACACACCCACCCCCAAAAATGCCTGCTTTCTATACTACGGCCAGGCTGCGCATGCGCAGAGTATTGACAACGTACGAACCATTAGTATAGTCAAGTGCTCCTGCATGAGGGCTTCAAAATAAGACCTCATATGACCCCATTGGACCACCAGGGACTCACCTAGACTCCAACATGTCCACCCCGTATGGACCTATACACCCATAGCCATGCAGTATAGGCATATGGGCCTACCTAGGCCTCGGTGACTTTTTTCAAAAATTTCACCGTTTCGTGCCGGGACACTTCCTATCATGTTCTAAATGACGAGACGTGAAAAACAAATCCAAACAACCCTACCGCAAATGTATAGAAGTAGGTTTCCCAGTGGGACAAACATCGGTCCTATACCCCCAGTATGGGACTATAGGGGTCTATATGGGTCTCGGTGACTTTTTTCAAAAATTTCACCGATTCGTGCCGGGACACTTCCTATCATGTTCTAAAT